>BLSH010384387.1:142364-154128 GCA_018402905.1 Glandirana rugosa | reverse complement strand
AAAAAAACAAAAAAACAAAAAAAAAAACAAAACAAACCCTGACAAGTCCATCCAGTTCAACCAACAACCAACATCCTTTACGGTTTACTCACACAATCTAATACTGGTAGGTTAACTAGCTAATGCTGGCCATACATTATACGAAAAATCGGCCGAACCCATTTTCGGCTGTGAGAGCAAACGATAGTGCCACCACGTAATGACCAATAAATCGTTCAATGGACATACACGAATCTGTTTTTTGTTCATTTTAGCACATATACCTAGTGCAAAAAGTTTGGACAGGAAACACATTAACCTTTCGATTTATCGTTCGGCCAAAAACTTGTCCTTTGTTTTTTTGGCTCAAAAACGTCCCAGCCGATTACCAATTTGTGCCCATTAACTGGCCGAAAAACGAACAAACTTTCCAAATGACCGATTTTTCGTATAGTGTATGGCCAGCATTACTCTCAGACTGGTCCCAATGAGAGCTGCACAATTAATGGTTCATAGATTGCAATCTCGATTCAACCCCCCTCACAATCTATACCCGGCATTTGCAATGTAACATTTAGTTCTTTTAGACTAGATCAAAAGGGAAGAACTCCCATCTGACACTTGTTGCTTAGACCACCGGGATTGTGTGTGAAAGTGACGGGCAGACTCCTGCCCGTCAAGTGAGAGCAGGCGGGCGCACCGCTGCTGCTTGATCTCTCTCACGGACCCCTGGTAAAGGCAACCCCCACTGAGTGCTCCCGCCATGCCTAACGGGCTCCGCTTGCCCATCGGCGGGCCTGAGATGTCCATGGCAGCGGTTGATGGGGGAAGGAGAAGAGCGGATACAAGTCAGCTCCCCTCCCCTTCTTGCACTGACCCGGAAAGCGACGTCTGACGTCACTTCCGGGTCACTCTCGGAGTCCTGATGAAGATGACGTGACCAGCGAAACGCGTAGATGGTCCCTTCAGCAGACCACCACACACACCATGACGGCTGAGCCATCCACATCCTGCTGAGGCCCCGTAGCTTCAAGGCCCGGGCTGCAGGCGGTTTGACGGGGCATTGACGGCAGCTCAGAGGACACCGCACCAGCACGGGAAATTTTGGAACAGCCGCAGTGCTAACCCCTCGGATGCACCAAGAGTCGGCACCAGCTACACACCGTCTGGCACTCAGTGAAAAATCACGCATTGACGCCGTGGATTGGTGAGCCTTCCTCCCGTCCCTCTTTCCTTCCCTTCTCTCCTGTGCCTCCACACGCTGTGCCGCTCATACTGAGTCCCTCCTGGTTTAATGTGAATATACTCGTATCTACCCGGTGAGCCTGCCTGTAGCCCACCGTTTAGGTTTTGCTATTATGGGGCGGCCACCGCACCTGACACTAGCCATTGTGCTACTACATAGTTCACATCTGGGGGGGGCCAGCATCATCTTTTCTACCTGTGCGGTCGACACACCCAGCGCCCCCTCTGCTACATACCTGTATGACTGTTCTATGAATTGTGTTGAATATACACCCGTGTTTCCACACATACCTAATTTTGGGGGCCTCAATAGTGTTTAATTGGCAGGGACATATATACTGTGTTATTTTGTGTGTTATATTTTGGTTCAGCCCGTCTAGAAGTGCATGATGTCTGCTTTGTTTTTAACTTCGTACCTGACAACGTTGTCACTGACTTCATCTGCCCAGATTGCTCCTGTGTGCATTTTAGACTAATTATTAATAAAATTTGCATTTTTATATTTTTTTGTTCCAATTTACTTTATTACACACTACACCAGACTCCAGTGGCTTCATCGATGGCGCTTTCATAGACAGTCTCCTTAACTGCCTTCCTTTGTGTACACGCTCTTGGTGTCCCCGGCTTGCTTTGCATTGCAAAACAGTTAGTGGAGTACAGGGGAGACATGCAGGTCAAGTAAAAACATTTTTTTTTGCAAAAAATAAAAAAAAAGTTACACAAACACATAAAACCCCCCCCCCCAAAAAATGTTGAGGTCACCCTACCCTAACATATACATGCGCACAAACGTAAATTCATGCGTCGGGGTGCCTATGCATGAAAATGCCAATTGCAATACACGTGTTACATATCGCAGCGTACGCCAGAGTGAGAGTAATACAGGTGGTCCCCTAGTTACAAACATCCGACTTATGAACAACTCCTACCTCCTACTTACAAACTGAGGGAGACAACAGGAAGTGAGAGGAAATCTCCCCCTAGGAAGGGAAATTCACTCCTGTAAGAGTTATTATGGGAAAAATGTGTCTCCACTGATGCTTTATCACCAAGGTTTGTTTCCACAACAACCCAAAATTTTCAAAATCCAATTATCATTGGGACAGGAAGTGAGGTGAAATCTTCTGAACAGAAACATAGACAGCAAAACAAACATTACGGGGGTGTTAACCCTGAAGTTACACTTAAAAAAAATGTACCTGTTCTGACTTACAAACAAATTCAACTAAAGAGCAAACCTACAGTTCCTATCTTGTTTGTAACCCGGGGACCGCCTGTAATTCTAACACAAGACCTCCTCCGTAACACTAAACTGATACCTATAGGGGGGTTCTGAAGCCTCATCTATAGAAAATATAGGGTACTGAAGTTGGATGCCATTTTACGGTGCAAACACAAATTTAAGGTTTCGCATGTTGGGTATCTCTTTACTCGGCGCAACCTCATCCTTTATATATTTTACCCAACATTTGGGTAATTTATTGCGTTTATTTGCCATACAATTCACGTTAGTGTGTTTTTACTGAAATTTTGCGTTTCCTAGACCATTTTGGTCATATCATGTGAAATAAAAAATTGGAACTACCACTATTTCATTCTCTAGGGCAGGGATAAGCAATTAGCGGACCTCCAGCTGTTGCAAAACTACGAGTCCCATCATGCCTCTGCCTCTGGGTGTCATGCTTGTGGCTGTCACAGTCTTGCTATGCCTCATGGGACTTGTAGTTCTGCAACATCTGGGAGGTCCGCTAATTACATATCACTGCTCTAGGGTGTCCTTTTTCAAAAAATACATAACGTTTGGGGGTTTTGTGTAATCTTCACGCCTAAAATGTTATTTTAAACATATGTGCCAAAAACGCAAAAATGGATCTGGCAGTGAAAGGGTTAAAGCAGAGTTCCATCCAAAAGTGAAACTTTCGCTTATCTGCTTCCATGTCGCCCCCCCCCTCCGGTGCCACATTTGGCGCCTTTCTGGGGGAGGGAGGCAGGTACCGTTTTTTGATGTGTTCCTTTCCCCGCTTCCAGGAGACGGCGATGTGGCGCAGTCCCTCAGAAGTTCGGCCCCCCTCCTCCTTCCCCCGCCGCCGACCCACTTAGAAAGGGCGGTGTGCGTCGCGCATGCGCAGTAGGGAACCAGCTGGGAAGCAGAACGGCTTCACTGCCTGTTTCCCTTACCAGGAATGGTGGCAGCACCCGGGAGCCGATCCCAAAGATGGGCTGGGGTGCCGACACCGTGGGCCCCCTTGACAGGCAAGTGTCCATATATTAAAAGTCAGCAGCTACAGTGTTTGTAGCTGCTGACTTTTAATCCCCCCCCCCCCCCCAGGCTGGAACTCCTCTTTAATGTGGCAGTGCTATGTGTAAATAGAAGAACTGAATAACAGCCAGCAGCATTTACAACTGAGCCAGAGGTTCACAAGAACAATGGATGTCCCAGGTTCAATTCTGTCCTTCATTAAAGTGAAGCACCATACCAAACAGCATAACATAAAACAGCTTAAATAAATACATTGCAACTGTCTGTTCTGCCAAGGGCAGATCAGTTAGCCTTGGCACAATAATCTACATCCCTGAGTTTAGGGTGCAGGAAAACTGGCACATTGTGTTTAGGCATGAATATTTTAGTATTCTTTTGGTATTATTGGTGCGAGATAGTACAGTTTTCATCATAATAATTTTCATATTATGTTTAGAGATAATATTTAAGGCTAGGAGTTAGGTTTAGGTTAAGAATAAGATTTTTTTTTTTGCTTAGCTAGTCTAGCGATCAAGGCACCCCTTCCAGACAATGTATCTAAAGATAGGCTGAAAAGTTGAAGTTAAATAACTCAAGAGAGGTTTGTATTGTAATAAACTAAAACTAAAGGGATGTACCTTCAAACAACCACAACTACTATGCACCCCAGGTGATTCAAATCCCCCGTCAAATATTGTCAGAGGGACAATCGCATGTTTCACCTGTAAAACCATCTGCTGGTAAACTAATAGCCTGACTGTACAGTGATAATAGCAAGGGGGGGGGGGGAGCCTGTAGTTAACATAGACAGTTCCAGATTACTAAGCTACATGGTCTAACTTTGTTTAAAGCAATAGTAGAGCTTCCTGTTTTTAATAAAATAACAAACATGTTATACTTACCTGCTCTGTGTAATGGTTTAGCACAGAGAAGCCCCAATCCTCCTCTTCTCAGGAGCTGCTTGCTATGGGGACACTCGTGCATGCTCACTCCAATGTCCCACTTCTATGTATAGCAGTGTGCAGAGGGTTCATCCAGAATTTGTAGTGTTAATATGTGGTCACACCCTTTTAGCACCTGATAGTTTAAATACCCGTACAAGCTATTTGAGCACAAGCATATCTGGTCTCTGTTGAAACGTAGGTCAGTGACCAGACTGAACCTAGTGGCCCTCCCCAATCTTGTGTCCAGCATAGCATTTGCAGTGGCAGAGCAGTGTAGGACTGGCCAGAAGAGGGATTACTTTGATGCAGTTGACCAGATTAAACAAGTATTGCAATGTGTGTGAACTAAAAATTCCTGTTTTTCATTGCATAGTTTACTGGAAAGGGTGTATAGCGGCGTACAGAGGATCCATCCAGAAGTTATAGTGTTTCCATAAAGACACACAGAGTAGGACTCAGCCCCGCCCCCGCATCACTGGCTGTGATTGACAGCAGCGGGAGCCAATGGTTCCCACTGCTGTATCTGAGCCATGAGATGAGAGCCTCAACCCTCTTGCACATCGCTGGATCGAGATCTGGCTCAGGTATGTACTTAGGGGGGGCTGCAGGGAAAGCTGCATGCAGAAGGTTTTTTTACTGCATACATAGCTGCCTGAGCAGCCTATTGCATTTAAGGTGTGCACCCCAAACCAAAGCTCAAATACGTGTGCGCTTTGGTTTTCTTAGCCTATATCAACTGATCTCCTTCCCTTAGCAATCTCCATTTGCTAAAACAAAAAGCCTGAAAAGGGTAACTCCACTTTCGTGGGGGGGAAAAAAAAAAACAAATAAAAAGGAAAAATAATATAGTGTGTTCAATTGTGATACAAGTCATATTGTAATTGAATGTTATTAAAAATGACCTTTCCTTTTCAATCTGCAGCCACTGTAATTTTCTAGAATTGCAATGCAATATGGCTACCTGGAGTTGTTCTGTACACAGAATGTTTACTGACCACTCCCCAGAAACATCATTTCCTGCTTGTGTGGTTGGCTCACTGATTTTCTCAGAAGTCTGCCTAAGATACAAGTCAGATTTCTGGTGAGATACTTCCAATAGGAACACCTCTACAGGGATGCAGACCCAGCAGCTTTCCTCAGTGCCCTACAGCGGCCACAGTTGACTGTTAATGATGAAACCACTCCCATTAGACCCACTCAGTACAGAGGCACAGAAGAAGACAGAGGGATTTCTTCAGAATAACAAAAGGTAAAATCCTTGCAATATACATAGATCACCCAGAGGGTGAAGCTTGAATACGGATGTAAAAACACCTCTAAAACTCTTCTAAATACACCTGTATACACTTTCAAAAAACACATATTAAAACTCCTGAAAATCACTCTGCTTAGGTATGAATGCAGCCTGAATTACCAAAAACTGAAAACCGTACACTCAGTCATGACACCAGTAGTGGGCACTGGCAGCAGAGCTCTATTGCAGGCTGCTTAACAGAGGGAGGGCTGTCCTATGAAGGCAGGGATACAGGGAGAGGCGGAGGGCAACTGAATATCACTCCGCTGGGGACTGTCAGGGCTGCTGCAGCTGCCAGAAGGAAAAAAAAAAAAAAGTATTTAAAAGTGATTGTAAAGTCTTTTTTTTTCTTTAAAAATAACAAACTTGTTATATTACCTGCTCTGTAAAATAGATTTGCACAGAGCAGACCAGATCCTCTTCTCGCATGCCTCACCTGGGCTCCTGGCCCCTCCCTCCTGTCGAGTGCCCACACAGGAAGCAGCTTGCTATGGGGGAACCCGAGCCAAGCTGCACCTCCATGTGTCCATTCAGACACAGAGCCGTGGTTCAGCCCTGTCCCCTCTCTCCTAATTGGCTGTGATTGACAAATCATTGGTGGGAGCCAATGGTGCCACTGCTGTCGCTCAGCCAATTAGGAGGGAGAGTCCCAGAGGGCTGAGGCACTCATGCACATCGCTGGATTGAGATGGGGCTCAGGTAAGTATTAGGAGGGCTGACGGAGGCTGCTACACAGTTTTTCCTTACCTTAATGCATAGAATGCACCTTCTGCCTTTACAACCACTTTAATTTCTTCATTTTCCCAAAAAAATTGCAATGAAAAAAAACTTCTTGAGGTTAAAAATAAATAAATAAAATTTTAGCGTCTTAGAAAATGAGATAGGCTGTCAGTACATCAGGATTGATCAATTTTCAAATATGACTTTTACACAAACCAATTAACCACCTCAAATGCGGATGGTTTCATCCCCTTCCAGTCTGGGCCAATTTTCAGCTTTCAGCACTGTCACACTTTGAATGGCAGGTACTCGGTCATGCATCACTGCACCCATATATAAATGTTTATTATTTTTTGAGACACAGAGCTTTCTTTTGGTGGTGTTTAATGCCCACTATTTGTTTTATTTTTTGCTATATTAAAAATGAAAAAAAATACAGAAAATTGTGAATTAACAAAAAATTTGTTATTAGAAAAATACAACAAACTAAATGTTAGTCATACAATTTGTGCCAAAAAGCATTCAGCCACATGTCTCGGGTAAAAAAAAAAAGTAAATTGGCGTATATTTATTGGTTTGCACAAAAGTTATAGTATCTACAAACTAGGGTACATTTTCTGGAATTTACGCAGCTTTTATTTTATGACTGCCTATCTTATTTCCTGAGGTGCTATAATGGAAGGGCACAGTACAACCCCCCCCCCCCCCCAAAAAAAATGACCCCATTTTGGAAAGTAGACACCCCAAGGAATTAGCTGAGAGGCATGTGGAGCCCATTGAATATTTAAATTTTTTGCCACAAGTGACTGAAAAAAATTACACGAAGTTGTCACTAAAATGATCTATTGCTGACACATGCCATGGGTATATGTGGAATTACAACCCAAAATACAGTATGGGGATACCCCATGTGTAAGACTTCTAGGGAGCCTATCCGCGTACGGGACCCCGAAAACCAATCACTGCCTTCATGCTTTCTAAAAGGGCATAAAATGGTGATTTTACTCCTCACTCCCCATCACAGTTTCGGAGGCCATGGAATGCCCAGATAGCACAACCCCCCCCCCCCAAATGTCCCCAATTTGGAAAGTAGACACTCCAAGCTATGTGCTGAGAGGCACGTTAAGTATTTTGCAGGTCTCACTTTTTGTCAAAGTTTTGAAAGCTGAAAAAAATAAAATAAATAATATATACAGTCAGGATTTGCAACCAAGTATTAAAAAGTGAAAGTTTGATTTATGATTGTTAATCTGTCCCATTACCTTAAAAAGTGGGAGACACATATACAAACGGTTGTAATTCCTACATCGTTCACCTGATTTGGATGTAAATACCCTCAAATTAAAGCTGAAAGTCTGCAGTTAAAGCACATCTTCTTGGTTTAATTTCAAATCCATTGTGGTGGTGTATAGAGCCAAAAAGATTAGAATTGTGTAGATGTCCCAATATTTATGGACCTGACTGTACATTTTCCATTTATTTCTTCATTTTCCAAAATAAATGAGAGCTGCAAAATACTCACCATGCCTCTTAGCAAATACCTTGTGGTGTCTACTTTCCAAAATGGCGTCATTTGGGGGACTTTTGTGCTACCTTGACATTTCAGGGCCTCCAAAACCGCGATAGGTACTGAGGAGTAAAATCACCATTTTACAATCGTAGAAAGCCTGAAGGCAGTGATTGGTTTTCGGGGTCCCGTACGCCGATAGGCTCCCAAAAAGTCTCACACATGGAGTATCCCTGTACTCAGGAGAAGCAGCAGAAATGTATTTTGGGGTGTAATTTCACATATACCCATGGCATGTGTGAGCAATATATTATTTAGTGACAACTTTGTGCAAAAAAAAAAAAAAAAAAAAAAGTAATTTCCCCCGAAACTTGTGGCAAAATATAAAATATTCCATGGACTTAACATGCCTCTCAGCAACTAGCGTGGGGTGTCAACTTTACAAAATGGGGTCATGGGGGGGTTTGCTATCTGGGCATTTCATGGCCTCTGCAACTGTGATAGGTAGTGTGGGGTGAATACATAAATTTTCGCCCTTAGAAATGCTGAAGGGGTGATTGGTTTTTGGGGTCCCGTACATGGATGGACCCGCAAAAAAAAAAGTCTCACACATGGGGTATCCCCGTACTCAGAAGCAGCAGAATGTATTTTGGGGTGTAATTCCACATATACCCATGGCATGTGTGAGCAATATATAATTTCAGTGACAACTTTGCGAAATTGCGTTTTGTCATTTTTCAATCACTTGCGACAAAAATTAAAATAAATATTCCAGGGAATAAACATGCCTCTCAGCAAATAGCTTGGGTTGTCTACTTTCCAAAATGGGGTAATTTGGGGGGGGGGGGGGGTTGAACTGTCCTGCCACATATCATCCACCAGGTATTTTCTGACACTTTTTTTTCCACATGAAAAAATATTTTTTTTGCTAGAAAATTATTTGACCCCCCCCCAAACATAATTTTTTTTAAAGCAGAGGCCCTACAGATTAAAATGGTGGGTGTTGATTTTTTTTTTTCACAACGTATTTGCGCAGCGATTTTTCAAACGCAATTTTTGTGGGGAAAAAAAAAAAAAAAAAACAAACAAAAAAAAAACACCACTTTGAATTTTAATGCACACTATATTGCCCAAATATTTGGTGAAATATAAAAGATGATCTCATGTCGAGTACATAGACACCAAACATGATATGCTTTAAAAATAATGCATACCTGCGCAGCAGCGACAAACTATACACATCTTTAAAAGCTTTTACAGGTTACCACTTTAGATCTGCAGAAGAGGTCTACTGCTAGAATTACTGCCCTCGATCTGACGTTCGCGGTGATACCTCACATGCATTTTTTATTTTTTTTTTAATTGTTCATTTTGCTTTTTATTTTATTTTTACAATGTCACTTTCATCTTTTTTTTTTTTTCTATTATTATCATCACGGGAAATGTAAATATCCTCTATGATAAAAATAGGTAGTGTTGCATTTCTTTTTTTTTTTTTTAATTTGGGGTCTATTAGACTCTAGACCTCTCCTCAGCCCTTAAAGCATCTGACCACACCGAAATCGGTGTGATAAGATGCTTCCCCAATGGTGTGGTTTATAGTCGACGAAACTGAAGTCATGAAATGATCATAGCCTCCGGTATCATAGGCCATAGAGATGATTGGATCCATTCTAGTCTTCAATCAGCTCTATGGCCAGCTGTCGGAACCACCGGCTGCATTCTCGGGTTCCCCAGTGGGACAGGAAACAGGAAACCATAAAACTACATGTATAGCCTGTGGCCCTGTCACAGGGCTTATACAACTTGACCCCATATCTGGAACACTTGCTGGAGACGTACTGTTTGAAAGCAAGACAGCCAGCAAATTTAATCAGGGACTCGTCCACGCACACAACTTGGTTGGGAATACAATGTGCTGCGAACTGCTGATTGAAGTGGTTTATGAGGGGCCGAATTTTGTAGAGCCGGTCATATTCAGGGTCCCCATATGGACAACCTAGTTCATTGTCGTTGAAATGCATGAACCAAAGGATCTGCTCATATCCTGTCCTGGCCATGCAAGCAGAGAAGACATACATATGATGAATGGAGTCAGTGGACCAATATAACCGCAATTCAGGTAGTTTATGTATGCCCATGATGAGGGTAAGGCCCAGAAAGGTCTTAAATTTGGAAACCGTAATTGGTTTCCAATCTCTGGCAAGCAACAAATGGGGATTAGTGGCGATGTATTGACCAGCATATAAATTGCTTTGGTCCACAATAGATCTAAAGAGATCTTCAGTGAAAAACAAACAATGAATAAAAATCAGTGGCCCTAAAGTCAACTGTATTCACCGTGATTCCGGGTTGGCAAGTGAATGGGGAAAGTACAGGCGCTGCATCAGTAGTGGGTTGCCAATCAGGGTTTGCAAGTGCGTCAGGAAGGGCACTATGGCCTGTGTTCGTCTTTGTTTTCGTGGCTGTGGGACATTACTTGTGCTAGCCACACCAGCTTGAACTGCACTTATGGGACTTGCTACATCACCAAGTGTTAATGCAGTGCTGGTTGTAGGACCAGGATGTACTAGGCCGCTGGTGCTTGCCAGGTCACCAGAAGGAGTAGCGGCGCTAGTACTGGCTCTCTGCTCCATACGAGAGCCCTGCGGTTCATGCACCTCAGCAACAGCAAAACAGGATCTGGTACGCCTGATCTTAGCAGGGACCACTCCCTCATCAGAGCGATCTGTCATGGAGCCACTGTTGTCTACGAGTTCGTATGATGAGTCTGAATCTGAAAGTGAGGTTTCCCCATTGCTCTCATCTGTCATACTCAACAATGCGTAGGTCTCTTCACTAGTGTACCTCGGATTTGACATGGCTTCTAAATTTATAGGTACACTAGTGTGACTCACAGGCAAAAAAAAAAACACTAATATAGATCTGATCATCTAATGTTTGTGTATGCGTGTCAGAGTACCTAACTGAACCTGCCTGGTGTTTACGCTGACCCTAACGCACGCTAAAACCTAACTGGGGTCACTGGATCGGGGGTTAAAACACACACATATACAGTATCTCACAAAACTGAGTACACCCCTCACATTTTTGGAAATATTTTATTCTATCTGTTCATGTGACAAGACTGAGGAAATGACACTTTGCTACAATGTAAAGTAGTGAGTGTACAGCTTCTAGAACAGTGTAAATTTGCTGCAACAAAAGTGAGTACACCCCTAAGTGAAAATGTCTACATCGGGTAAACTGAAGGGGGGGGACAAAAAAAACAAAAACAAAAAAAAAAACAAAACACACTATCTAGCGTCACCTGTGACACTTATACAGTGATCACAGGTGACAGGGGTTAAAAACGTTATTGGGGGGGTATTTACACCTACCTAGGCCTAATATTACCTACCCTAACACTAATTAGTGTCACAAGGGTCACAAGTACAGCGATCAGTGAACGATCTGATCGCTGCATTCAGTGACAGGGGGTGACAGGAGTAAAGGGGTTAAAAGTGTGCCTATGTGTACTGGTGTCAGTGTAGTGTTAGTGCAACTCACATTTCTGATGTCCTCTCTGCAACAGAAAAGAACGCAGAGACGGGAGAGGACATCCCTTCCCCTGTCTGTGTTTACATTCCACAGACAGGGGAGGCATCCCATTCGCTGGGACCAATCAACAGGAATAGACCAAAATTCATTGGTCTATTCCTGTAGCACATCGGACCACTGCTTATTTACGGCGATTCGCGGAATAGCTCCACATTGCCACAGTAAAAAATGCGGTAGCCGGTCCGGAACCGGTTAAGGAATACATAGATCCTGAATATAATGTATTTATTTATTAT
>BLSH010384387.1:128678-139298 GCA_018402905.1 Glandirana rugosa | reverse complement strand
TCACTTTTAAGGGTTTAACCCGGGTTAATCGGTAAAAGGGAGGGGCCACAGTACACTGAGCAATCACGATGTTCCAGAGTCCACATTTACCCCTCGTCCACACAATTTATACCACAATAGCGAGAGTGAGAGAGTATGACCAGGGACCTTTAAGTCGTACCGTATTTAACACACCTGCTCCCCATTTACACCTGAGACCTTGTAGCACTAACGAGTCACATGACACCGGGGAGGGAAAATGGCTAATTGGGCCCAATTTGGGAATTTTCACTTAGGGGTGTACTCACTTTTGTTGCCAGCGGTTTAGACATTAATGGTGTGTTGAGTTATTTTGAGGGGGACAGCACATTTACACTGTTATACAAGCTGTACACTCACTACTTTACATTGTAGCAAAGTGTGATTTCTTCAGTGTTGTCACATGAAAAGATAGAATAAAATATTTGCAAAAATGTGAGGGGTGTACTCACTTGTGAGATACTGTATATATGGACATGAATGCAGAGCTCCAAGTTATAGTTGCATGTAAACAATATTAAAACGGACAGGTAATAATACTTTTATCGTGCAGTACATACTTTCTGAATGGGGGAAACTGATCAAATAAAAATACCTTTAGGGCCTTAGCCGACAGTCCATCTGACGACATTGTTGCTTACTGATCGCTTCTTTTTCTGTAAAACAATGTAAAATACAATGAAACCATAACTATTTGCAAAATAATTCATGAAATGATCATGTAAAAGCAGCAACTTTACATCAAATGATGTCACATAAAAATCTCCTTATTTTCTCAAGTGATATTTCTACTTCGGTTTCTTTACTTGTCTATGCATCTCCAAAGCTCTGACATAACATGCTCATCAGCAGCTGTATTAGATAAATGGAGCACATGTTGAAGCTGGAGTTTCTGTGGGCAGCTTCAAGCACTACATAAATAAGGGCCCGTTCAAACCTAGGTGCCTTGAGTCGCCTGACAAGTCGCCTCAATGCAGTACAATAGAACTGTTCTAATATGAGCGACTCAAGTCGCTCCAACTTAGAAAAAAAGTTCCTGTGCTATTTCGGGGCGACCACAGCGCGACTTGCATTAACTTCTATAATAGAAGTCGCCTGCAAGCTGCGCTGAAGTCGCCTCGAATGGGGCGACTCGGGTTGCCCTGCAAGTCGGGTCGCTTCAGGTGTGAACCGGCCCTTAGTGACAAATTGCTGAAATCAATGTAACAAAGACCTTTCACTGACAGCAATTGAGTTTTCCTTAGCAACAATTTATTTACACACACATATGTTTCAGTGATCATAGAAGTACATGCACCCATGTGATAGCAGATCAGGGTGAACAAATAACTCCAACATTCATGTTAGAGCTGCACGATTAATCGTATTAAAATCGCGATCTCGATCTACCCCCCCCTGCGATCTCCATCAGGCATTACCGCGATTTTCAGTGCAGTTAATGGGGTCCGACTTGCGGGGCGAATCAGCGCGACTTGACAGTAATAAAAGTGAATGCAAGTTGCCTGAAGGCTTTTCAAGTCGGAGCAACTTGAGTCTCAGGGGAAGTCAGGGGAAGTCTGGGCAGAGAGCCAAGTTCTGAGTCATCATTGATAAAAAGATACAAAGTAATTTTACTTCAAAAGCTGTGTGAACTCCCCTTCTATAGTTGTTTGGTTTAACCATTTAAAGACTAAATCTTTCCTGACATTTGCTCTTTACAAATAAAAATCCATTATTTTGTCCTAGAAAACAACTTAGAACCCCCAAACATTATATATTTTTTTTTAGCAGAGACCCTAGAGAATAAGATGGTGGTTGTTGCAATATTTTATGTCACACGCTGTTTGCACAGCGGACTTTTAAACGCAATTTTTTTGGAAAATTTACCCTTTCAAAAACCTAAACAGTGCTGTTAGCCCAATTTTTTTGTATATTTAATATATTACGCCGCGAGAATCGTGATCTTTATTCTAAGCAAAAAAATCGTGATTCTCATTTTGGCCAGAATCGTGCAGCTCTAATTCATGTCAAACCACAACGCCTAAAATGAGAAAGGAAGCGCTACAATAGTTAAAGAGGCCCTATTACCAACTTAAAAATGCAGGTAAAAGCACAGAAAATTATTTTTATAATTTGCAAGCTGCATTTGAACTTGCTAGAAAAACTGAGTAGTAAATTCCCTAGCACATCTCCCCTCCCTCCTTGCATGTCACAGCCTCTTTTGGTAGGGTCTAATTACTGTGTGCTGGCCAAGCTCCTCCCACCCTGATGGGGTTTACTTCCTCTATGTTACCCTGCAGTGTAAAAGCATAACGGGCTAGTATGCATCGCATATTAGCCCATTATGTGCCACATACCTGCATTGGAAGCCAGCGATGTCCCTGCTCCAGGCCTCATCCATCTTCTGCCCCCCTTTCTTCTGGGGGCCATGATCTCCGGCTCTGTGACTGGCCGGAGTCGCGTGACGTCATGCGCGGGAGCTGCCAGTCAAGGCACGGAGGCCGTTTCTTCACTGCACATGTGCCGGATGACGTCGGCAGTGCTAGTACACTGTATATCTCCTAAACCATACAGGTTTGGGAGATATGCAGGGAACCTACAGGTAAGCCTTAATTTAGGCTTACCTGTAGGTTAAAGTGAATGTCATGGGTTGACAACCAATTTAATCATAGCTGTAGGTGGGGGTAAGGAAAATATTATGAGTGACAGCTCTGGGTCCGCTGACATCACTTCCAAGATGGCAGCTCCCAGCAGCAGTCTCAGGACTTTAACATGTCTACACAAGGAAGGCTTTGACAGTTAAATAACATACATAAAATACATTATATTACATAGTACACCCTTTTCAAGGATTTAATAAATGCACCCTAAATGTGGTTAACCGCTTAAGGACTGCCCCACGTACAAGTACTGCGGCTGGTCGGCCCTTCAGCGCGAGCCACATACCTGTATGTCATTTACATTTCCAGGTCAAGGGGCGCATATCCCGCCCCCAACCAGCTCCAACTGTTATTGGACACAGCGGGAGCCAATTAGTGGGTACGGTGACCCAGATGGTTGCCGGCACCCGGCGATCATTCCCAAGAGAGGCAGAACGGCGGTCTGCCTATGTAAGCAAGGCAGATCGCCGTTCTGTCAGAGGAGAAGATGGAGATCCTGTGTTTCTGATAAGCAGGAACATGGATCTCTGTCTTCCCCCAGTCAAAGTATCCCCAACACAGTTAGCAAGCACTCTCAGGGAACATAATTAACCCTTTGATCACCCCTGATGTTAACCCCTTCCCTGCCAGTGTCATTAACCACTTCATAACCGGGCATTTCTGGCACTCCTCTCCTACATGCAAAAATCTTTTTTTGCTACAAAATTACTGAGAACCCCCAAACATTAAATAGGTTTTTTTTTAGCAGAGACTCTAGGGAATAAAAGGGAGATTGTTGCAACTTTTTAGGTCACATGATATTTGCGCAGGAATTTTTCAAACGCGTTCTTTTTGGAAAAAAAAACTTTCCTGAAATTTAAAAAAAACAAAACAGTAAAGTTAGCCCAATGTTTTGTATATTATAAAAGATGATGTTACGACGAGTAAATAGATACCTAACATGTCTTGCTTTAAAATTGCGAACACACGTGGAATTGCACTAAACTTTGATACTTAAAAAGCTCCATTGGTGGCGCTTTAAATTTTTTTTACAGGTTACATGTTTAGAGTTATAGAGGAGGTCTAGTGCTAGAATTGTTGCTCTTGCTCTAACACACGCGGCGATACCTCACATGTGTGATTTGAACGCGGTTTACATATGTGGGCATGACTTACATATGCATTCGCTTCTGTGCTCGAGCACTTTAAATTTTTTTTTTTTATTATTTTACCTTTTATTTTTGCACTGTCTCTATAAAATAATGTTTTTGATCACTTTTATTGCTATTACAAGGAATGTAAACATCCATTGTAATGGGAATAGTTTGTGACAGGTACTCTTTATGGAGAGATATGGGGTCAATAAGACCCTATATCTCTCCTTCAGGCTGGAAAGACCGAGATCAGAGAAAAAAACAAAACAAAAAAAAAAAAACTCAACAATCCCCGCCTTTCCTGCCGCATACAGGGCTTTGTTTACTAAAGCTGGCCCGGACAGAACATCATAACGTCGCGCCCGGGCCTCCGAAGATCATAGAGATGACTTGTCACCAGTCAGCTCACTGATAAACTTCCGGCGGCGACGGATTCCTTCTCCGGGTCGCCGATTGTACAGCAGCCCAGGAAAAGCACTGGAGGGCGGCGAGGGGGACCCCCCCTCTCGCTGCCTATAAGAACGATCAAGCGGCTGAATTGCTGCTATAATCATTCTTATGGTGCAGGGAATCGCCGGCCGGAAAGAATGATGTCTGGATGATGCCTGTAGCTACAGGCACCATTCAGATATCACCACTCAAAGTCCAGGATGTCCTCCTGGAGTGAAGTGGTTAATACAGTGAGACAGTGCCTTTTTTTTAGCACTGACGATCACTGTGTTAGTGTCACTGGTCCCCCAAGAAAAAAAAAAAGTGTCAAAAATGTCACATATACATATATTTATTTATTTTTTTATTAGTAATGGCAGTAACCATAAAAATATCCCATAGTTTGGACGGAGCCGTTAATGGAGCCGCTTCATACATGTCCTTAGCAACTACGCTCCAGATTGAAAAAGGGTCCGGTTCAGGTGCAAATTCAGGCTAAAATTCAGACCTGAATTGCACCGGACCCCAGGCACGAACCCGCGGCCGCACATGTGTGAACCCGGCCTTACCTTCTCACAGTGTCATCCCTTCACATTTTCAGCCTGGCTGGCAAAATCTAGCAGGGTGCTGCTCATGCCTGCACAGCAACATCCAATACACTTGAATGAGGCATACTGATACTGTTGAAGCGACATTCTATCCATGTCTTTGGGGCATTAACGTGCAGATAGTGCTTTACTAGATGTTTCCACCTGGGATGTATGCAGAGGATGTATACAGTGAACTTGTCCTTGAAGTTGTTTCTCAGCAGCGCAGCTCACCTTACTCCTCCCTCCCTGTAGTGACTTAGCAGCCTTCCAGTCTCAAATGTAAACACACAGCAGGTGCTCTGAGAGGGAAACAGGATGAACTGAGCTGCTGAGAAAAAAAAAAAAAACTTCAGATGATGTGGATGAATTGCTACACAGTGCCTTCAACTACAGAAGTCAGTGAGTGTTTGTTATTAAAACGCATATACTGCTTAAAAATATGCAAATACTTGGACACAGTAATACTTAAAGTAGAACTAAAGGCAATTTTTCATTTGTTTTGGATAGAGTAAGGGAGGGTTATAACCCTGTCAGGTTTTTTGCCATCTGTGTCCCATTGGAGAGATTTTCCTTTGCTTCCTGTTCCATTGCAAAAACAGCAAGTGAGAGGAAACCCCAGGTTGTCACCAGAGCCACTGTCGTCATTGGAAGATTTACCCTTCATTCTTATTCTGGTGACAACCCAAAATTTGGGATTTTCTTTCTTTTACTCTAGCTGAGAGCGGTACGCACTACAAATAATGAGTGATAATTTCCCTTACAGGGACACAGACAGCAATAAATACCTGACAGGGTTTCTCTCCATTCTATCCAAAACTAAAAAAAAAAATTGCGTACAGAACATTCCAGTAATTTAATTTCCTATGTATATGATTACAGGTACTGTCAAATTACCCAGCGCGTCACATATACACTGTATATTGCACATTCACTTATATGATTGGCTCACTGCTTTTCTTAAACTGACCCCTCTACTGAGGATCGGTCCATAGGCGGTACTCTGTTCTATGCTATAAAATTTTCCAAAAGTCACATTTAGTTTACGTATGCTACATTCCAGAAGTCTCATATGATTGGCTCATGTATGAAAAAGATTTAGGTAAAATTTCAGGCATCTTCAGCACTGTCCTTTGTTTTAATGCAGGGACTATAAACCTTCATTTTTGGTCTAGCCATAGAGCTGGGGATGGGATGTTATGACAACAATGGCACTCTTTAACCAACGCTTTGCCTACTGGGCACTTTTACCCCCTTCCTGCCCAGGACAAATTTTCACCTTTACCATGCCTTGTTCTGCACTGTGTTTCTATGGAGGCAGCCATCTTTGTAGAGGAAGGGCATTATTGCCCAAGTCAGAGCATTCAGCAACACAGTAGTGACATAATTATATGTCACCACGAATCTCCTAAGGCCATACACAAAGCAAATTTCTTTCCTGCAACCACGGGTTGCAGGAAAGAAATTTGCTCAATTCCCCTATGAACACAGACAGTGGTGATGCAGGAATCCTTCCTGCTGAGCCTTTGGCTTCCCCCATTCTCCCCCCCGGGAGAAGACAATGATTATTGCTAGCAGCTGCTAGAGATAATGGCATGTAAACCCTGGCATGCTGGTTGCACACAAGTTGATCGATCAACTTGGTACATTCAGCCTGCCCATACACGGTTCGGATCTCGGCCCGGCTCTTGCTGAACCAGCCAAGATTTGAACCATGTATGGCCTGACTAATACTAGCAGTCGGAGGCAGCAGTGCCTTAACCACTTCAGATGTGCGCTATAGCCAATTGACGGCTACAGCGTGGACCTACTTTGACGGGGCGCCGTCAATCGTCGTCCGCCCCTTTGCGCGCTCTTTGCCCGTTGCATTCTGCGTGAGAGTGCCCGCGGGTTGGGCTGACTCAATATCCGCTGACGACCCGCAATTGCCTAATAGAGGGGCAGAACGGGGAACCGCCAATGTAAACACGGAGGTTCCCCGTTCTGTCAGGGGATGTAACAGAGCTCTACTGATCCCTGTACTCAGGATCAGTTAGATCTGTTAAGCCCCCGCCAGTCCAGCCCCCGCACAGTTAGAACCCAGTTAACCCCTTTTTGCCGCCTGCAGGTTAAGCCCTTCCCTGCCAGTGACATTTACACAGTAATCAGCGGCTATTTTTAGCTCTGATTGCTGTATAAATGTCATTGGTCCCAAAAAAGTGTCAAAAATGTCCGACATGTCCGCCGCAATATCGAAGTCCCGAAAAAAAATAAATAAATAAATAAAAGTGCCATAAATCTATTCCCATAGTTTGTAGATGCAATAACTTTTGCGCAACCCAATCAATATACACTTATTGGGATTTTTTTTTTTACCAAAAATATGAGGAAGAATATATATCGGCCAAAACTGAGGAATAAATGTGTTTATATATTTTTTTTGGATATGTATTATAGCAAAAAGTAAAAAAAAAAAAAAAATTTTCTTTCAAAATTGTCACTCTTTTTGTTTATAGAGCAAAAAATAAAAAACGCAGAGCTGATCAAATACCACCAAAAGAAAGCTCTATTTGTAGGGAAAAAAAAATTAGAAAAATTTTGTTTGGGTACAACGTCGCACGACCGTGCAATTGTAATTCAAAATGCGACAGTGCTGAAAGCTGAAAATTGGTCTGGGCAGAAGGGGGGTTTAAGTGCCCAGTAAGCAAGTGGTTGTAAACCCTCACATGTACCCAGTGAAGTTGCTAGCATTAGGTAATACACAGAGCTTAAACAAATCCTCCTACATAAGTTGTAGCTCTGTATCTGCAGCCATTTCCTCTCGGTTCACACTGAGGCCACTTGTCAGGCAACTTAGTTGTCTGAAAAGGTCGCCCTCCATTCAGTGCAATGGAACCGTTCTAATTGGAGTGACACGTCGCTCAGGTTCCTGCACTACTTGCGGGCAACTTTGGAGCAACTTGCATTGGCTTCTGTTAAAGAAGTCGTTTGCAAGCCGTGCTGAAGTCACACTGTCGGATGACTTTGAAGCTGTCCCAGTGTGAACTGAGCCTGGACGTTGTTCTGAAAACACAGAAGAAAGGATTTTTGTTTAGTTCTAGGAGCAGGGGGCTGGGATCTGAAGTCTTCATACAGCTGACAGCTCTGAGCTGTGATTGGAAGGAAAGGGACACACGTCCCTTCACAGAGTATGGAGTAACAAGCACAGCTGTAGCTAACAGTCACAGGCTGTGCTGGAGCCTTAACTCTTGCATACTTGCCAACAGTCCCTATTTTAGCGGGACAATCCCGAAAATTGCACCCTCGTCCCGATCTGAGCACATCCCGCTCAAAATCCTAATATTTTGAGATTGTCCCGGGAAAATCAGGACTTTGGCAGCTGCTCCCGCAGCTTCTGGCTCCAAAAAGATGGCCGCCGCAATCTCCTCCTGGCTAGCAGGCCTCTTTTCCCCTGTGTTCAGTGGGGAGGGGAGGGGCCTCCGATCCATACAGCCAATCGGCTTCTCTCAGTGTACAAGTATACAATTTGCTTGTACACTGATGCTTTTAGCTGCACGGATCAGAGGCCCCCTCCCCTCTGCACTGAACAACACAGACACGGGGAGCTTGGCCTCCATGATGGAGAGCTCTCAGCTGGGGTAATGGCGGCGGTCCCGAATCAAATGATTTCATTCAGGGGGGACTCTACTACTGGGGGCACCTGGGGTGTAAGGTAGGGTGACCAGACGTCCCTGGTTTCAGGGGACAGTCCCCGGATTGAGGACACTGTCCCCGGACCAAATCTGTCCCCGGTTTTGTCCCCTGACTGGATTTGAACAGGGGCCCAAGCCCTTCAAAGACAGTCAGTGCAGAATTAAAAAGAAATTCTGAATTACACACCTCCATTCTGCTGCTGCTACTAGCTTGGGGGGGGGGGGGGGTGTAATTCCCGCTCGCATGTTCTTCTGCCTTGGCTCAAGTCCTGGGCCAGCCGCCTGCTTGCCTATCTCCTTGCCTTCCCCAGCAGAGTAATCTTCCTCTGCTCAGTTCCGCTCCCCACCCAGTAGTAGCCGGGGCTTGAAGAGAGGCTGTGAGGCAGGCAGTGGTGGTGACAGGCAGAGAAAGGCAGCTGAGCTCAGCTGATAGTTTCCAGCAGCAGGCACAGAGGGGAAGCGGATCCAATTCTGGGGCTGCCAGTGCCTTCAAGGCTTCAACACAGGTATGCTTTGGGGGGGTGTCTGTGAATACATTGCACTGTGTCTGTCTCTCTGGCATAATGGATGGTATCATAACTCACAGGCAGCAGGCATTCTATCATGGCTCTGGCTGGCATTGCACTGCCACAGTGTGTCACACAACATTGCTGCTGGGACAGGGATCTATGCTTTCCCTTAGTAAAAGCAACCTCCCCCAGTGAGAAAACACTTGTTAGGCACACATTTTACCCTTTGAATAATCTAGATGTTAACCCCTTCCCAGTCAGTGTCATTAGTACAGTGGCAGTGTATATTTTTAGCACTGATCACTTTATTAGGGTCAGTGGTTCCCACAAAGTGTCATTTAGTGTCCGATTTGTCTGCCGCAATATCGCAGTCCTGCTATAAGTCGCTGATTGCCACCATTACTAGTAAAAATAAAATATGTCCCCGGATATCATTTTAAAAATCTGGTGACCTTAGTGTAAGGAGGGACTCTGCTGGCATGTGCATGTGACACACTCAGGGCTCCCACTGATTCTGCTTTATGGGGAGTTGAACCATTTCATTTTAGATTACAATGTAATAGAAATAATGCGCTTCAATCATCCTGACACCATACCAACCTTGGTGCTGGGATGATTGAAGCGCTAACACCAGGTGTTTGGAGTATCTTTATCTGCTGATTGTTAAACTTTATGGAATACACATATTGCTATTGTGGTGTAGGATCTGATCTCTCTCTCTCTCTCTTATTTTTTGACTATGTTGGCAACTATGCTCTTGAGGGGTCAGGGAAAGCTGCCAGAACGGAGTCATGCTGATAACAGAGGAACCGGGCAGAAAATAAAAAAAGGACACTCAGTGCTTTGGAGACATAGAAATAAACCGTATAGAAGGATGTGCTTTTTTTCATATTTAATGTCTGAAGTTTACAACCACTTCAAGGCCTCATGCACGCTGGACGTTCTAAAAACGGCAGTATCGTTAGCTGTAGAAAGCTATAGCTGTAGAATGAGTTTTGCGGCATTTTTGCAGTAGCGTTTTTAGCAAATTTATACCCCCACAATAGCTTATGGCTCAAAAACGCTGCTAATGGCCGAATAGCCACATTTTTAAGCTTTTATCCAAATTAGAGTATTTTTACAGGTGAAAAACTCCTCTTAAAAGCCACTAGTTCTGGTGTTTATTTGCAATCAGAAAACGCCCCTGCCAAAAAATACTGATAACAGCCTATGGGTGCATGCACACATATGATAACATGCCGGGGAGTTTACTGGCTACAGAAAAAAAATGCCTGAAGCCAAAAAGAGCAGCTGTAAAAATGTCCAGCGTACATCAGGCCTTAATCTTACGCTATCCCCGCAAAAGACTAACGTTTATTTGTGGTCTTGATCACCGAAAATTCTCCTCAAAAAGTGGACATTTTTATGAGATTAAACCTATTTTCGAATTTTTACACCGATAAGCCGGTAATCGTCGCAAAAACTCGGTATTCGATAACACCCCCATATTTAAACGATTTTTGCGATGACGTTTTTACGGCGTTTTGAGTAAGATGTCGATATCGAAAGATGTCGATTGCTATGACGGCAAAAATCTTGCAGGTCGCACGTACTCCGGAACTTCACCAACATTTGAAGTCTGTAATTTATACTTT
>BLSH010384387.1:85222-96832 GCA_018402905.1 Glandirana rugosa | reverse complement strand
GTCTCCCTCCCAGGGGTGGAGCCAAGGGGGGCGGCAAAGTGAGGTTTCGCCTAGGGTGTCAAAAATCCTTGCACCTGCCCTGCCTGGGACAGTCGGTAGCCCATTCTGCCAACCTCCAAGCCACACTTTGCCACTGCAGTATCAGACCGAATCCAAGGACATCCTCCCTCTGTCAGCTTTCAAAGAACTGTGGGTTGCAGCTTCAGCATCCGGATAGACCTCGACTAGGCCTAGCAGCCGGCGGCCTCCTGGATAGGCTCTCGTGCCTAGCAGTCAAGAGCTGAACATACGCCTCACCCCTCAGGCTTGGGTGGGCTGGGACTCCTAACCTTGAGCCCATGTGCTCCTTTTTATATGAAGGTGTTCACCCAAGATGCAGTGGGTCACTACTCCCCTGCTAGCTGGTCAGAACCACCTCCAAATACACCTGCTGTCACTGGCTGAGGTTTTCTCCCTCTGTCCAATAGGGACCCATGCTACTGGACAGGGTGAAATAGCTCCAGACCATATGAAACAGCACCAGAGCACACAGAGCAGACCTTACTTAAATCAGGCTCCCTGATAAGCAGACAGCATGTAAATTTACCTGTCAGCTCTTCTGCTAAGCAGATAGAGCCAAAAACTATATACACTCACTAGTATACAAACTAGGAGGGCGCTACAAACATGTAGAGGTAACGATATCTATGTCCTGACACCATTCAACCCTTTTCCTCCCTCCCCGCTGATACAGGGTGTGATGTAGATTGATGCATTTAGGGATTTTATGATCTATGTCTACTGTCATTTTTGTTTTTTAATTGAATGTATCAATAATAAAAATTGTGACATACATTTTAATTGTGATGTTATACGTTGTATTTCTGGTGTCGTGATAGTCCAATTCCTCCAATCAATTCTCGGGGTATAGGCTGGGGACCTGGTGATGCTCTGTCAGGCCTCTACTGCAACTGTCTTCAGTTCCTGCTTGTTCTTGGGGCATTTTCCCTTCAGTTTTGTCTTCAGCAAGTGAAATGCATGCTCAATCGGATTCAGGTCAGGTCAGTTTCTCCAGACCTCGCTCTGCAAAATCAAAGAAAAAAGAAAAGCACAAAAGGACCAGGAGCGGCGGCCAAAGACACTGGAGATCCAGACAAAATCCGGTACCCACTTCACGGTCACCCGCAACCCCACTAAACAATGTTTTGAATCTTTCCAGGAGACCCCTTGATGAAGCAGAGGAATCCCTTCTAGCAAAAGGTTTACATTTCTATCCTAATATACGGTTCAATCTGTTTGAGACGATTTTAGATGTAAACCAATTTGTTCGCAATTTGACTTTGAAAAGACATTATTTGGAGGACTCTACTTTACCTGACACGGATACTCTTGCAGCTGATGATGGTGCAGAGACAGCTCTAGACGGAGGAAGTAGCTGATCCTGACGGGCATCCTGTTGGATAGGTGGTTGGATGGTTTGAGATATATGCTGACTAACCTTAGCATTTCTGGTGAGCCTCAGTGTGTGCACATTGGTGGAGGATTGGTTCCAGGCTTGATATTATACTGGCCCGAGATCATTTGATTGAACTATTTTAGAGACAATTTTCTTGGATAAGAATTGTCTATGGTTGTGGACTCATTTAGCACATACACTTTGTACACAGTGTTTTTTTGATTGTTAACTTTTTAATTTTTTAATTTGGAATGTTTATGCACTTTCTGATGTGGGTGTGCTGCTGAAAACATTGATTCACAGGTTTTTCATTTATGCACTTATTCACTTTAAGCAGCAGCACTTTTAATCACTAGATGTTTTTAGTGATTGTTATATAACTTTTTGAGCACAAGTATATTGAGCGCGGCGTTTTATTTTATTTTTTGATATCTTCCCAACATTACTTCTTCACCAGTGCATACTGACCCGGTATACAAAGGGCATCATGGTCATGCCTCCGACAGAGGGAAATATCAACCTGCCTCCAGCTTCCCTCCTCTCTAATCACATGTGGGTAATTTAGCCTCGAATGCAACAAGGTAGAATCCCCAGTCAGTAAGCTCATTGATACCACAGAATATACAGACCGAGTCTGCACTTCTGTATATGGGATCAGCAAAGAAGCAGAACACCTTTCATAATACAAACTAGCACAGCCCATCCAGGCATTAGACCACTACTTTGGATTAGTGTAAACAATGTGTTTTGGCAACATCTTACTGAGCTGTGAAGCTAACTCATAAGGCCACTGTCCCTCATACAGAGACTGCACAATCAGCTTGATGTTGGTTGATAATTTTGCCTGCCCCTCCATGCACGCCAAAGCCCATGACACATTCTTGCCTTGTACCCCCACACTCTCTACCAACCTCTTAAAATGGTAGATACAATCTCAAGCCACTTTAACCTGGGTATTCAATTGAATGTTATTAAGGATGTCAATAATCTCTCTCTGAGTAACAAAGCCCCGCTTACTGTCTGCAGTTATTGCTGAGAGTTTGTTCCTCAGGATACCGACATTCATTTAATTAATAACACCCATCCCCGCTCCTTTTCCACCCAATATAGTGCTGAATACATCCCTCCTCTTTTTGTTACACCTCAGAAATAAGCATCCTGAATGAACATCATTCTGTGTCCACACATCTCTGGGAGTAAGCCGCTGGTAAAATGACCAAACTTGATTCAGCATATACAGTATTCAGCATATCTAGGGCAATAGATTTTTTCAACCACTGTGAGATATTGAAGTGCCATGTGGTGAAGGCATACTGTACCCTGTTAGCCAGCATTTGGGAAGAGCTTAGAACTATTTGGAGTCATTCCCCTTTCTCCAACAGGGCATGATTCTATGAGTGGACATTGGCATCACCTGTGTAGGGTCCCAACTGCTCAGGTGAGACATCACCCAGGTGTATCTCCACTATGTGCAGCTTTTGCATCCCACATATCCTGTAACCGATACCTTCTCTATAGGACTGCTAAAATTGAGACACCACCCCTACAAGGAAATTCTCACCCAGTTGATGTGCCATCTGGAGCTCTCCAGTCTGGTCAACAGACACCTAAGTGTCAGCCTCCTGGGTACCTGCACCATGTTAATTCAGTTATGCCAATACATGTCACACATTAAAAACATTTCCTTACTTTCAATTCCTCACCAAAAAAAAAACATATTTTACATTTCTTGTTCTGCAGGATTGGATAGGTTACATTCCTTCCCTAACCTCAAACCCATTGCGCTTGTATTCAAAGTATTTTTACATTCATAAATGACATGAGAGATTCCAGCAAAATGTTCCACAAGTCTTGTTGATGGGCAAAGTCTTTCAGATGCAGCTTTAACACTAAATTGTCCATAAGGAAAGAAACCATATATTGCAAGTGTAGCCATGCACTCCCTTGGGAGTGGCTGGTAGTTGTGGCTCACCTTATAGCTGCCCTCAATCCCACCATATCTCAGACATCTGAAGTCACTGAACTGGCCAGCTCTTGTTTTTGTTTGTTTTATTTAGGGGATTTAACTTGGATAGGGAAAAGGTTGACTGTGGGATGCCCAAAGAATTGGTTACAGGACCTCCTATATACACGACCGTATATACACTTTACTTCCTCCAGCATATCTCTTCTGCAGACTATTGCTCATTCACTTCTCTCAAGCACTAGAGATGGGCCAAACTGACCCCTGATCGGTTCGCACCAGAACTTTCGAACATCGCGAAATTTCGGACCCAAATAACGAACCCCAATAAAGTCAATGGGACCGAACGTCAAAAATCAAAATTGAACATTTTGAAGGCTTATATGCAAGTAATTTGGCATACAATGTTTATAGGGGTCCGGGTCCTGCCCTGGGGGACATCAATGAAAAAAAGGTGTGTAAAAAAACGTAATTTTTAAATGAGCAGTGATTTTTTTGATTTTTAAAGTGAAAGCATAAAAATGAAAAATTCCTTCCAATATAGTGCCTAGGGGGTCCCCTTAGTCTACCTGTAAAGTGGCAGATTTGTACCATGTCTAGAATCTGCTGCAGCAATAATTGCATTCATAAAGCCAAAAAAATGTCATTTTCCCTGCAAGCTGTCTTTATTTTGCTCAGCAACAGCTGGGGAGCCAGTGTGTATGATGAGGCCACAATGTAGTTTACTGGGAACAAGAGTAGAGATTTTTTGAATAAATTCTGGTGCCACTTTGACTTTGGATAGAAGTAACGGGTTCAGAAAATTGGGCTTTGGGTGTTGGTGGAGCCTTCACACCATAACCCTATAGAGGTGCTCTTCATGAAGGCAAGAATTGACCTTTCTGTGAAAAAATTGCAATGGTATGCAGCTGTTAAACAGGTGCAGAAAAATTGGTCTTTGGGTGTCGGTGGCGCCTTCCCACCGTAACCCTATAGAGGTACTCTTGATGAAAGCAAGATTGGCCTTGCTGTAAAAATTGCAATGATATGCACCTGTCAAACAAGTGCAGAACAATTACTCTTTGGGTGTCGGTGGCGCCTTCCCACCGTAACCCTATAGAGGTGCTCTTGATGAAGGCAAAAAAATTGCAATGATATGCATCTGTTAAACAGGTGCTGAAAATTTGGTCTTTGGGTGTTAATTGTGCCCATGAAACCTATACCAAAAACATTCTTCCAGATGAAATGATTGAACACCCTCAAAGCTAGGCAGCCTCGAAGTCCTGCAGAGATTCCACATCCCAAAAACACTTAATCAATGACATCGGCATCAGGGCCGTCATGGCTGGTAATCCAGGACTGACTCATTTTGATAAAAGTCAAACGATCCAAGGAGTCTGTGGACAGACGCGTTCTATGATCAGCAATGAAACCTTCGGCAGCACTGAATGCCCGTTTTGAAAGCACGCTGGATGCAGGGCAGCCCAACAACTCAATAGTATACTGGGCAAGTTCTGGCCAGTAGTCTAGTCTCATGACCCAGTAAGCCAGTGGATCATCAACTGGAAAGCTCTCCATCTCTGTTTTGGCCACAAGGTAATCGTCCACCATGTGATACAGACGCTGCCAATGGGATGTGGAAGCTGACAGCCCTGGGCGGCGAGGACTAAAAAAATTCCGAAATGCATCACTTAGGCGGACGCCTTCTCCAACGTTCCTCTCTTGACCAACAGAAGCCTCAAAACTACGTTTTCCATGACACTGTAACCTACTGGAGTCAGGAAAAACGTTCAATAAAATCCTCTTTAACGTATCCTCAAAAGATGTAATCTTCTGCACTCTCTGTGGGGATGGGATGAGTTCTGAGACCTTCCCCTTATAACGGTGGTCAAGGAGGGTTGCTAACCAGTAATGATCCTTCTCATTTATGCCACGTATTCTTGGCTCCTTTCACAGGCTTTGAATCATGAGGTTGCCCATGCGCCTCAAATTTGCCGAGGCTTGAGAAGCAGACTCCTCTGGGCCATGCAGGATGCATCTGGAACTTCCTCCTCCCAGCCATGTACTACTCCCAAGGGTCCTGGGGTTGTAAAGCCATCACTTACAGATTGTTGCATGTTTTCCTCTTCTCCGAAGCCTACGAAGACAGAATGCTCCTCCTCATCCTCCTCCCCTCTCTCCTCCCCTCTCTCCTCCTGTGTGTTTTGTGACATAGGAATGATGGTGTCTGGATAAAGTGGGCCTTGAGAGTAAAGGAAGTCCTCCTCTTCCTCCTGCTGCTCTGCCTCCGGTGCCCTGTCCATAATGTCACGCAGAGTCTGCTCCAGCAGGAACACAACAGTGATGATTTCACTGATGCATGCATTGTCATGGCTCACCATCTTTCTGGCCTCCTCAAATGGTGACAGTACAGTGCACGCATCCTTAATGATCAGCCATTGGCGTGGGGAAAAAAGCCAAGGCGGCCTGAGCCTGTCGTTGTGCCGTACTCACACAAGTACATGTTGATGGCCCTCTGCTGCATGTATAGCCGCTGCAGCATTGCCAAAGTCGAGTTCCACCTGGTGGGCGTGTCACAAAATCAGGCGGTTTACGGGCAGGTGGAATTCCAGATGAATTTCAGCTAACTGAGCACTGGCTGTGTATGACCGCCTGAAATGGCTACAGACTCTTCTGGCCAGCTTTAGCACATCTTCCAACCCTGGGTACATATTTAGGAAACGCTGCACCACCAAACTGAGGACATGTGCCAGGCATGGCACATGTGTCAACTTTCCCTGTCTAAGGGGCGGACAGGTGGTTTGAGCCATTATCGCACACCACCATTCCAGGCTCCAGCTGACGTGATGTGAACCACCTCTGGGCCTGTCCCTGCAGAGCTGCAAGAATCTCTGCTCCAGTGTAGTTCCTGTCCCATAGACACACCAGCTGAAACACTGCATGGCACCTTTTAGCCTGACTCATGGAATAGCCCTTTGGACGCTTAGGGGGTACCTGATGTTCATAGGACAATTCTGCAGAGAAGGCCATGGAGGTGGTGGAGGAGGGGGTAGAGTCTGGCATCATCACCACCAGCTGTATGGAGACGTGGGGGCACAACAAGCTGCAGCACCGAGCCCTGTCCCCCATCCTTACGAGTTGCGAGCAGCGTTACCCAGTGTGCTGTGAACAAAATATATTGTCTCTGCCCATGCTTGCTGGACCACTTGTCAGCAGTAAGGTGGACTTTGTGGCTGACTGCCTTGCCCAACAATGCCAGAACATTCCCTTCCAGGTGATGGTAGAGAGATGGAACGGCCTTCCGTGAAAAGTAGTAGCGCCTGGGAACCTGCCGTTGTGGTACAGCACATTGTGAGAATTCACGGAAGGGGGCAGAATCCACCAGGCTGAAAGGCAGAAGTTGGAGAGCCAACAGCTTTGACAAGCTTGCATTTAGAGGCTGGGCATGTGGGTGGCAGGGACTGTATTTTTTTTTCCACTGCAGCAGATGGGGCAGAGAAATTTGCCGGCTACAGCCTACAGCTGGTGGTGTGCTGCTGGCAGATGTGCTGCTAGGACCTGGGACACCCTGTGCTATACCATCATCCCTATCAGTGGAGGCTGCTGAGAGGTCATGAATTGGTATAGCAGGGGCAGACTGCAGTGGGTAAAGAGGAGGAGGGACAGATTTGTGCCCCTTTTGTGTGGCTTTTAGGTGCTCTTGCCAACGGGCTGAGTGGCTGGACGTTAAATGCCTTGTTAAGCATGTGGTACCCAAATGGCTAGTGTTTTTGCCACGATAAACAAATAATAAAGAAAAGAAGAACTGGCTCTGTTCATGGAGACCAGAAACTACAGCTGCTGAGCTGGAATGAGCCAGCTTGTTTAATTGTACACTCTCGAAAAAAGGAGAATAATGTGTGGATATACTTCTAGGTGGGGTAACAACATTAGATAAACATGGGGAGTTCCCTAAAAGATACCATCATGGAAGTAATTAAAATTCCGTTTATTGCTGTAATATTAAAAGTTAGACATGAAACAACAAAAATATTAATTATCAAAAATAAGTAGCACCACCTTCACCAAGGTGAACCATTAAAATGGACAACGTTGTCACAAGGCACACACACATACACACAATTGCATACTACCACAATATTGGAAAAAGAAAAGACTTGCAATGAACGCTAGGGGAAATTGGGCTTCAGTAGTTCTGTAGGGTGCAGTCAGAGCAAAGTTAGTCAAGATCTGAGGGGATCAGAGGGCTTGATTCACGATGGACCTGCAAACACTGCCGATTGGGGAGGAGAGGTGTAGTTCAGGCTGCTGAAGTTCTGGGCTGAAGTAAGGTAAATGTGAGTAGTCCTGTATGGAGTGTGAGCAGACCGTTAAGATAGATTCAGGTTCTCCGCTGCACAGCGGGAGCTATACACTCTCCTAGGGTGATTGTGGACAAAGTACCTGCGTACCTGGTAGTGTCTCCGGGGGCAAAGACGAGAAATCCCATATCTGATTGTATACTCACGTAGGTACCGGTGTGAGAGTAAGAATGCGGGCCCTTCCGTGGAGCAAGGTGGTTCCAGGCTGTAGGTGAGCCGAGTCGGCTGTGTTTGTGCTGACACGTGTTGCGTGCGGCCGCGTGATGAAATCCCGGGTGGCTGATTGGAGGGGTCTACCCGGAAGCTCCGGATGTGTTATGAGCTGGTTAGCCGGGGACCATCACTAAGCTGGATGGATTACAATAAGGATCCCTGACAGGATATGGAGAGGAAACAGCAAAGTCCGTTAGGGGAGTCTACCCGGGTGTATTGTGTGTATCACACTTCCTACACTTCTGGGGATAACCCAGGAGCCGTCAGCTACCCAGTCCGATCCCTGTCAGATCTACAGTGGTGGTTGTGAAGAGGACCCATGAGGGGATCTCATGGGGGTAATAACCTCATGCTGACGCGCAGAATCAGCTTCTGTCTCCAGCCACTCCCTGAGCCACTCCCCAGCTCAGATCAAAACATTCAGGCCTCCACCTATAGTCCGGCCTGACTAAACTTTGCCTCTCCTAGCAAAAACTCACTACAAAACGCATCTATCACTATGGGGGTGCTACACAAGTATTAATCTGAATATTTTGTTTGTCCCTTCTCCCCTGAATGTTTATCAGAACAAATTTTGCAATGTGGGATGGCACAGACAAACTGCCAACCAGATGAACATCTTTCATCTATGTTCCAGAGACCTCTCCAATCTCTCGGGCCACCAGGTTTCTGGAAATGAAAACCAAGAGCATAATCAAATTCTTATCCACAATATTTATTCGCTTGCATTTTTCCTTACAGAACCTCCCTTGGAGCCCAGGAACTTAGTTTTCCTGGCTTCTGTGACTCTGAACAAATTCTAAGAACAACCAAGATTTCTCTAAAATGGATCCCCGTTATGAGAAAAAAAACAAAAAAAAATTAATACTGTTGTCCAACAATTCTCATTTTAAACGCAAAAAAACCAAAAAAAATGCATGTATCTGTTACTTAAAACTTATGCACTAACTCCCCTTTCGGGTGGACAAAACCTAAACATTTTGGATTTTTTTTCCACCTGAATGAAAATAAAAACAAAAAAAGAACCTACAAAACTTCAGCAGCTAATATGGCTTTCTAACAACTCATGTCTTCAACAAACTATATTCAGTTGCTAATTTAGGGCCTATTCAATGACACCCCTTTCAGGTGGATCAAACCTAACAATTTGGAATTTTCCCACCTGAACAAAACAAAAGAAAAAAAAAATGAATAAAAAATAAAATAAAAATAAAATCAATTACAAAAAAAAAATGACATACAAAAACAAAAAAACAAGAAAAAAAAATAAAAATCCCTGAACAATTAAGGCCAAATCAAAAGACTTGCATTTAAACCTTATTCATAGCAAATAAACAACCAGCAAATTCTTACCCTCAATGCAACTCACTAAGGGCTGCTAACAAAAGATTTGTTTCCCCCCCAGTGCTATACTTTAATGAACATGTGGCTACTTCCATTTTGAGTCTATTCAGCTGATCCATATACTGATGTCTTTCCTGTCTTAACTGACTATTTTCACTTTGTAGTCTCAGCATTTGGGTTTTAAAGGGGACATGGGTTTGATAACTATGGCCTCTATGCCGTGGATTGCTACCCCATCTGGCAGAATAAACTTCATAAAGCCTTGGTGTAGTTTTGGGGTACTGAGATTTTCTCTGCATATTATTATTATTAGACACCAAACAATATCTCACAATGTGACCCCACTTTTTACAGACGAAGCACTTGAGAGCTGGTCTCCCTGCATAGGCCCGTCTATGAGCATATGACGAAGGAGACTCACATTGCTGCATAACATTATTATGATTGGAATCAATCGACTTCACACTGTCACTGTCTGAGGAGTAGTCACTAACAATATATTCATCCAAAGTCTCCACTGTCATAGTGCTACTGTTCTTGAATAGATCAGGCCCATTTTCCATTTCAACTCCTGAATTAATTTCAAGAGCAGTTACAGCCTTTTTGTCTAAATACTCCTCCTCCACATTACCAACATTGATTCCAACCAAAGCAACATCACTTGCACCAACAAGAGCATCAGGTTTGCTTAACTGTTTTAGAGTCTCTATCTGTGTTGAACACTGAGAATGCTCAGCCTTTGCATGTTTGGAGGATAACTCCAATATGGCCGCTTGAGCTTCAAGTAGCTCCTTCCTAAGCAATTTTATAGTACACCCCTTCTCAGCCTTTCTTTGATTTAAATAGGCAATACAACTTTCTCTTCGTTTACACGTTTCCTCCAATTCACCCATTTTCTGTTCCAATACACACTTCTCATTCATCAATTGTTCAATCTGATCACAAACATTTGCATCTGCCTTTGCAGGTATCGCTAATATGTTTTTATTTACACTTTCAATTTGATCCATTAATTGTGTACTGTGACAATATGCAAGGCAAAGTGGTAGATGGACGCTACCTGTCGCCTCGTATGAGTTCAATTTGGACTGGATTAAACAGAGTTCAGTCCGGATTTTACCAGCCACCATAGCAAAGCTGGTTCCTGTCCGGAGTCTGTGGTCCACTGGAGTCCACCAGCAGGTGGCTTAAATCACCAGTAAGAGAACACACTCTAGCTCTGGCCTGAACCTCAGAGAGGGATCTGAGGGAGCTCTGTGTCTGTTGGGACTTTAAAAGACAGGGTTTGCATTTCTGCTGATGTTTTGTGGGTGTCAGGGGCCAGCCCCACACCGTATAGTGAGGAAACTATACTGTCTAGTTTAGCGCCGGACAGCATGGACTTATTTATATGTTTTGTTTTGTTTTACCTGCAAACCTTATTTTATCAATAAACTTGGCAAGCCGGTAAAAGTATGGTTAACTGCGCTATCATTAAAGGTGTATCTGAGCACAAGCCTTACCATAAGATACTCATAGCAACTACATAAAAACACACAAACAAGGCCGTGCTATAAACAGTGATGGAACAATATTCTGATAAATATGGTAAAAAAGGGGCACTCCCAAATCGTCCAAATAAGGTGCTTGTAATAAGGTTGGTAAACAGTCTTCATATAGCGCGCCCTTGTTTGTGCATTTTTAAACCTGGCAAGCCTCCAGATTTTAAGGAAAGTTGCCTGTATGCTGACTATTTTTCCTTCGGAAAGCTGATCCCCACAAGCTAATCTCCCACACGTGGTGGAGTTCAGCGGGCACCTTTCCAAGGAGATGTTGAAGGCCTTGCTATAGGCAACTGCGGCCCAGAAGGAGACCAACCTCCAGGTCAGACAAGCCGCTGCAGTGCAGCAGGAGGAAAGTCATCAGGCCGCTGCAGCACAGCAGGAAGAAATTCGCCAACAACCGGAGGAAATACGCCAACTGCACGAGGCAAATCGCCAAGCCGTTGCAGCACAGCAGGAGGCAAATAGCCAGGCTCTGGTGGCTCAGCAGGAGATGAATCTCCATTTTATGGAGGCTCTGGTGGAATTAAAGAAGGGGCTGGTGACAGTGGAACCAAAGTTGGTACGCGCCTCTTACCACATGCAGAAGATGACACCTGTGGATGACATGGAGGAGTATCTCACGACTTTTGAAAGAGTCGCTCTTCGCACAGGATGGCCAAAAGAACAGTGGGTGGTTCTTGACCGATGAACCCCAACAAGCCTACTTTGATCTGGAACCAGATAAGGCCCAGGACTATGACACCCTCCGAACAACCCCAAGTAGCCAGTTCT
>BLSH010384387.1:33387-47494 GCA_018402905.1 Glandirana rugosa | reverse complement strand
ACCGTTGTGGTCAGTTCACACCCCATGCAGTGTAGTGCGTTTTTTTTTTTTTTTTTCATCAAAAATGCATGGTAGTAGGTTATATGGTTTCCAATGGCATAGTTCATACCAGTGCAGTCAGTTCCAGGGCTTTCCAGTTCCAGAAAAAAAGTAGAACATGCTACATTTTTCCTGCACTAGACTGTACTGGAACGCAATAAAAATGCATCAAAAATGCTCCGGAATGCACTGGAATGCATCAAAAATACACTGGACCCCAGTACAGTGAAACAAAGGCATCTGGTGCTGATGCAGCATTCCTGATTCCCGGAACCCCAGGCAGAGAAGGAGGAGAAGCTGCGCTCTCAACGGCCAAGCCGGCAGCCTCCCCCAAGCCCCTCGCCAGCCGCCCTCAATCTTACAGCTGCCCTCAGTTGCCACCAGCCAAGCAGGAAGCAAACGATGCAAGCCCAAGTAGGAAGAGGACAGAGGAGACCGTAGCCCAAAGCAGAGGCACCCCCGCTGCAAGCAGTGGAGCAGGGATGGGGATGAAGGGATCCCCTATGCATGCTTGCGGTATAAGTGCAGGCGGGAGAGGATCACCTGGGCCTGGCAGTAATAATGGTGGCAATGTGGAGAAGAGGCCGGGAGCAGGCAGAGGAGCAGCAACCCCACACCAACAACCTCCAAGAGCCGAGCCTACAACAGAGGAGAAGGACCTTGCTAATCGGAGAAGCAGGGCGCTGGAAGGTGAGAACCTGTTTCCTTCTGTTAAGGGGCAGTTGGCGGAGGCCAGTGTGGATAATTCTGTTCAGGAGCAGACATACTTAAAAGCTGGGGGAAACATGGACATTGAGGGGCCTAGGATCCCCCGACCCATTGACTTCCTAAAAAACAGTATGGGGCCTGGGGAGGTACATATAGTGGAAATAAGTAAATCCTGGAGAACCTGGAGGGGTATTACTGAACGAAAGCCCAAGACAGGACAATGGACAGACAGATCCCATAATAGAACAGACCACACCTGAGGCTGACTGGGACTTAAGGGAACACATAAAATCTCTCCCTACAAAAACAGACATTCAACAGATGATGAGAGCAGTAGAACAATCATGCAGGCAAATGGCTCAGGAAATGAGAGAGGACATAATGACCCTGGGAAACAGAGTAGAGGAGATGGAAGCTGAACAAGAGGGCCTGACGCATGCCATGGCTGATATGCAGGACAGTATGAAACAACATGAGGAGGCATTGAACTCTTATCTTGATAGGATGGACGATTTTGAAAACAGGGAACGCCGGCAGAATATTCTTATATGTGGGGTGCCCGAAACAGTACGGGCGGCAGAACCAATTCACACAATACAACAAATCTTTGGTCAAATTCTGGGAGATACAGAACCAGGGGTGATTGAGCTAGACAGAGTACACCAAATAGGATCTCAAATAGCGGGTAATGCGGACAGACCAAGAGATGTTATATGTAAACCCCACAAATACTCAGTGAAAGAGGCCATTATGAGGACAGTGCGAGGGAGAGAGGATGTAGAATGGGGGAGGACTAAGCTTAAGCTCTTTGTCGACCTGTCACAGCGTACTTTGATGCAGAGACGAATGGTCAAACCCCTATTGGAGGTGATGCGAGCAGCAGATATCTCATACAGATGGGGATTTCCCTTCTGCTTAAAATAATCACGCAATGGTAAAAAAGCAATATTAAAAACAAAGGCTGACCTACCGCACTTTGTAGAAACACTGGAGCTGCCGTCAGTGGATTTTATGGACTGGAGGCTGAGTACCAACAAGCAACTAATACAATGTCCTGAGCGCTGGCGGAAAGTGCTACCTAAAAATAAACTGCAATTGTGACAGGATTGGGCGGGGGGAGAGACAGATAGATTAGACCACATGGAGGGTTAACAAGAGGGGGCACTCTTAACATAAGGGACTAATGGGACTGAAGAAACTGGTAGGCCTCCTTGCCCTCCATGTGTGGTATATGCTTAGCATTTTGTCTACAGAGGGAAGCACGGGACCTGCTATAGGCCCCTGCTCTCTCCACTGGACAGTCGGTTCCCCTTCTTTCTCCTTTTTTTTTAAGGGGTCCTGCCTGGGGAGGGAAGAAGGTGCCTGGGGATAGGGATTATTCACTTGTGTAATTGAGAGAGTTTTTTTTTTTTTTTTCTGTTTCTGACTTTTTGTGTGGGTTTTTTTTTTGGTGGTCAGCCACCAGTAGGTCGGTCCCATTGGACGGGACTAGGTTTTTTCTTTTTGCTTTTGGCAAAGGGTAGGGGGCTCCGGGGGAGGCTGGATAACAGCTGCCCGGATCCCCCTTCCAAAATAGTTAGGTAACATTGCAACTATGAATGGTATGAGAGAGATGGGGAGGGTGTGTGAGGGGAGGAGGGGGTTCCCTTTTTTTTTTCTCACCTTCCGTTTTCTCGGGGGGGAGAGGGAAAGAAAAGGGAGAATACAGGACAGACTGGAGGAAGTCCACAGGACCGAGAGCTGAGATTTATATCAAAAGTATGGTCATGAACGGATTAATAAAAGTAGTGTCTTATAATGTGAGAGGTTTGGGCTCGCAGTATAAACGAGGTCAACTCTGGTGTGAACTGTGCCGCCTTGCAGCGGAAGTGATAGTGCAGCGGACGCACTTCACGACAGAGTCTACCCCCCGACTGCCCCTGCAAGTGTATGATAAGTGGTATCATGCGGTATCACCCATTGCGAGGGCTAGGGGGGGTGACGATTGCAGTTAAAAGGTCCTGCCCTTTCTCCCCCATAGACACGCAGATGGACCCAGAGGGACGTTTTCTTTTTATAAAGGGTACTATACAGGGCCAGTGCTATACATTCGCCTCTGTATATGCCCCGAATTCCCGAACCACAAATTTCCTGTCTAAGACAATGAAGAGACTTGAGGATTTTAGGGAAGGGTGTTTGGTATTAGGAGGGGATTTTAATATAGTACTGGCTCTGAGCCTAGATACTTCATGAGGGAAATCCTCGCTATCCTTTAAAGCAATTAAACATGTGAAACAAGGGTTAAGATCCCTACACTTAGTGGACTGCTGGAGGGTGCTACATAAGAAGGAAAAAGACTATAGCTACTATTCTAAAACACACAATACATATTCCCGATTGGATGTACTGTTGGTAGATCAGTATTATCTAAGGAATGTTGCCGCGGCCACTATCGATTCCATTACAATATCTGCTGGATAGGGAGCAGGTGGTGGAGGCGGTGACGCAAAGGCTGGTTGTCCTATTTCAAAATAAATACAACGGGTAATATGGGAAGCCCATAAGGCAGTAATTAGGGGGGGAACTAATAGCCCATGGTTCATGCATTAAAAAGGAGAAACAGAAGGAAATGGAGGAGATACTGGGGAAAATACACGATCTGGATACCAGACATAAGTTATTGGCTAGCGGAGGGTAACCCAGAAACTAGAGGAGTTAAGAGAGGAGTTATCTAAGCATTTAGATCAAAAAATTAAGGAAAGAGGAAGATATTTTGCTCACCAGCTGTAGGAACAAGGAAACAAGTGTGGACGTCTATTGGCTAGACAATTAACCACTTCAGCCCCGGAAGGTTTAGGACCAGAGCACTTTTTTCAATTTGGCACTGCGCCGCTTTGACTGGTAATTGCGCGGTCATGCAATGCAGTACCCAAACGAAACTTGCGTCCTTTTTTTTCCCACAAATTGAGCTTTCTTACGTTGGTATTTGTTCACCGCTGTGCTTTTTATTTTTTTGCGATATAAACAAAAAAAGAATGAAAATTTTGAAAAAAAAATGATATTTTTAACTTTATGTTATTACAAAAACACAATAAACTAAATTTTAGTCATACATTTTTGCCAAATTACATTTAGCCACATGTCTCGGGTAAAAAAAAAGTTAATTACCGTATATTTATTGGTTTGCGCAAAAGTTATAGCGTCTACAAACTAGGGTACATTTTCTGGAATTTCTGCAGCTTTTATTTTATGACTGCCTATCTCATTTCTTGAGGTGCTAAAATGGAGGGGCAGTACAACCCCCCCCCCCCAAAATGACACCATTTTGGAAAGTAAACACCCCAAGGAATTTGCTGAGAGGCATGTTGAGCCCATTGAATATTTTATTTTTTTGTGATTTTTAGTGATTGAAAGATGACTAAAAAAAAAAAAAAAGTTGTTACTGCTCACACATGCCATGGGTATATGTGGAATTACACCCCAAAAATACATTCTGCTGCTTCTCCTGAGTACGGGGATACCCCATGTGTGAGACTTTTTCGGAGTCTATACGCATACGGGACCCCAAAAACCAATCACTGCCTTCAGGATTTCTAAGGGCAAAAATGTATGCCTTCATCCCACACTACCTATCTCAGTTGCGTAGGCCATGAAATGCCCTGATAGCACAAGCCCCCCTCAAATGACCCCATTTTGGAAAGTAGACACCCCAAGCTATTTGCTGAGAGGCATGTTGAGTCCATGGAATATTTTATATTTTGCCACAAGTTTCGGGGAAATGACAATTTTTTTTCCACAAAGTTGTCACTAAATGATATGTTGCTTGAACATGCCATGAGTATATGTGAAATTACACCCCAAAATACATTCTGCTGCTTCTTCTGAATACGGGAATACCACATATGTGAGACTTTCTGGCAGTCTAGCCGCGTACGGGACCCTAAAAACCAATCACCGCCTTCAGGCTTTCTATGTGTGTAAAAAGCTGATTTTACTCCTCACTCCCTATCACAGTTTCGGAGGCCATGGAATGCCCAGATAGCAGAAAACCCCCCAAATGTCCCCATTTTGGAAAGTAGACACTCCAAGCTATTTGCTGAGAGGCATGTTGAGTATTTTGAAGATCTCACATTTATTCACAAAGTGACAAACCTCTTCATCGACCATCACATCAGGGCTCTCCTCAGCATCGGGAGGGCGGTATTCATTAGAAGTCCCCACCAGCGCCGGCATCCAGCCGCTCCATGTTGTTCCCCGCCAGACGCTGCACCTCTCCCCAGGCTCCCATGTCCACACCGAGCCCCGCCCCCTCCGCTGCTCTCACACAGACACACAGGCCGCACCAGAGGGACAGGCTTGAGCAAAGGAGTCCCAGGAGCGGCGCTGTGAGATATACTGTGTGAGGAGATGTAACAGCGGAGCTCTCAGCGAGACACATCAGGGGATTGGCGGCATGCATCGGATGTGTTCTCGGGCCAGCCGCCCGGCATTGAGGGGGGGGCGAGCGGCCAGGAGAGCCGAGCTCACGCATGCCTACTGGGAGAGAAGCCGTGACTGCGCCCTAGGTGGAATGGCGCCCTAGGCGGCGGCCTACTCTGCCTAGTGGTAGAGCCGGCCCTGGCTACCTTGATATTTCAGGGCCTCCAAAAACGTAATGGGTACTGAGGAGTAAAATCACCATTTTATGCCCTTAGAAAGCCTGAAGGCAGTGATTGGTTTTGGGGGTTTTGGGGTCCTGTATGCGAATAGGCTCCCAAAAAGTCTCACACATGAGGTATCCCCATACTCAGGAGAAGCAGCAGAATGTATTTTGGGGTGTAATTCCACATATACCCATGGCATGTGTGAGCAATATATAATTTCAGTGACAACTTTATGTAAAAAAAAAATCAAATAAATACAAATTGTCATTTCCCCGAAACTTGTGGCAAAATATAAAATATTCCATGGACTCAACATGCCTCTCAGCAGATAGCTTGGGGCGTCTACTTTCCAAAATGGGGTAATTTTTTTTTTTTTTTGCTATCTGGGCATTTCATGGCCTCCGAAACCTGGATAGGTAGTATGGGGTGAAGGCATAAATTCTTGCCCTTAGAAATCCTGAAGGAGGTCATTGGTTTTCGGGGTCCCGTACACGGATAGACTCACAAAAAGTCTCACACATGGGGTATCCCCGTACTCAGGAGAAGCAGCAGAATGTATTTTGGGGTGTAATTCCACATATACCCATGGCATGGGTGAGCAATATATAATTTCAGTGACAACTTTGTGTAATTTGTTTATTTTTCCCACTTTTCAATCATTTATGACAAACAAATAATATATTCCATGGACTCAGCATGCCTCTCAGAAAATAGCTTGGTGTGTCTACTTTCCAAAATGGTGTCATTTGGGGGGGTTTTGAACTGTCCTGGCATTTTATGCCCAACATCACCCACTCTTCTAATCACTTGAACCATCAAGTCTCTTCTGACACTTTTTATTTACATGAAAAAATCCTTCTTTTTTGCTAGAAAATGACTTTAAACCCCCAAACATTATATATTTTTTTAAAGCAGAGGCCCTACAGATTTAAATAGTGGGTGTTACATTTTTTTTTCACAAAGTATTTGCGCAGCGATTTTTCAAACGCAATTTTTGGGGGAAAAAAACACTTTTTTGAATTTTAATGCACAAAAACATACTATTTTGCCAAAATGTTTGGGGAAATATAAAAGTTGATCTCATGCCGAGTGCATAGACACCAAACATGACATGCTTTAAAAATAACGCACACCGGCGACAGACTATATACATTTTTAAAAGCCTTTAAAAGCCTTTATAGGTTAACACTTTAGATCTGCAGAGAAGGTCTACTGCTAGAATTACTGCCCTCGATCTGACATTCTCGGTGATACCTTACATGCATGGTGAAATTGTTGTTTACATACGACATGAGACTGACACTTGCATCTACCTTTTCGCGCGTGCACGGGGGGGGGCAGGGGTGCATTTTTTTTTTTATTATTATTCATTTTGCTTTTTATTTTATTTTTACACTGTCCCTTTCATTTTTTTCTTTTTTTTTATCATTTTAAGGTAAGACCCCTTAAATATAATTTTTTTTAAAATTTGGGGTCTACTAAACTCTAAGTCTTTCCCCAGCCCTTAAAGCATCTGACCACACCAAAATCGGTTTGATAAGATGCTTCCCCAAATTCCCAATGGCGCTGTTTATATCTGGCAAAACCAAAGCCACAAAATGCTCGTAGCCTCCGGTTTCTTAGGCCATGGAGATGATTGGAGCCATTCTAGTCTTCAATCAGCTCTATGGTAAGCTGGCGGAACCACCAGCTGCATTCTCACTTTCCCCAGTGGGACAGTAGAGCCTGAGAAGACCAGCAACATACTAGTATGTCGCTGGTCCTTGTTTGGTATATATTGTAATGTTCTTTTTTTCATGAAAAAAAAAAAGAATCAATCAGTGGGTATGCCCACCATTAGAAAACCTCCCTTCATCCTCCCACTTCTAATGGTGGGCATAGCCACTTTTTTTAAAAATATACCGGAGCATGCCCCTATGCTCCGGTATATTTGCTCTTTTTTTAACTGTGGTGATGAAATCACCTCCAACAGCGCTGGAGTCGCTGCTTTATATATGGTGGGACCAAACGCTATTGTTGTCACCCTGAATAAATCAGCGCTGCAGCTGGCGTACCTGAAAATTAAACAAAGATCAATAAAAACAGTAACACATAAAAAAATATTCCTGCTAAGAATAAAAAAATAATTACATTTTACATAAAAACATTGCATACCTGCAAAAAAAAAAAAACCCACTATAATAAACCGCAACAAAACATTACAGATATGCATAAACAACAATAGAGAGAGCAATAGAAAGAGAATAGAGAGAAAATGGAGATAGAAAAACAAGAAACGTAAAACTGTTTTTGGTTTTTATTTTTTTGGTTTTTATACCTTTTTTTTTTTTTTGGTACGCTTTTTTTTTATAACAACGAACAATGAACAGTAAAGGTTAGGGTCTCCAAATATGCGGTGACATCTTTGGAGACCCTGTGAAAGTGTGTCCTATTTCTGTGTAGTGCTGTTCCCTACGCTAATACTCAACTAATGAATGGTAGCACATGAAACAGTGACCGATGCAGAGACCAGGCTGGTCCAAACAGGTGGGGCAATAATATCGGGTGTCACGCCTGTATCCATTTCATCGGCAGACATGACATCTTTTTTGGGGGTATCGTTGGGTAGGGGTACCAGGGATGGCATGTAGATAATGCTGTCCATGCAGCCGGCTCACTGCATGTGGATTGGGAACTTGGGGTGCAGAACCATCTGGATACAGAAGGGCTCTGATGATCTCTTCCTGGAATTGCAGGAGAGGTCCAGTCCGTCCTAACGCTTTGTGTAGCACAAAAGCGTTCAGCAAAGCCAATTGAAATAAGTAAATAGACACTTTTTTGTACCAGCGTCTGGACTTACGGGCAATTAAGTACGGCGCCAATAACTGGTCATTGAGGTCCACCCCTCCCATATTAAGGTTATATTGGTGGACACAGAGGGGTTTCTCCACAACACCAGTCGCCGTTCTAATTTGGACAGCCGTGAAGGGAGGAAAGAACGAAAACATTCTTTGTATCCCTCCACTTCATTCCAAGCAAATTACCACATCTCAAGCAGGCTCTCTCCCCCCGACTAAGTCGGAAATCTACCAGCCGTTGGGGGAAGCCCTGGCAATTAGGTCGCACGGTGCCACATGCGCCAATTTTGTGATCAAGTGACTAAAAAGTGGCACACTTGTGTAGTAATTGTCCACGTACAAATGGTACCCCTTTCCGAATAAGGGTGACACCAAGCTCCACACAATTTTGCCAGCACTCCCCATGTAGCCTGGGCATCCTTCCGGCTCTATGTGGCTATTTTGGCCCTCATAAACCATAAAACTACATGTATAGCCTGTGGCCCTGTCACAGAGCTTATACATCTTGACCCCATATCTGGCATGCTTGTTGGGGACGTACTGTTTCAAAACAAGACGGCCATCAAATTTATTTAGGGACTCGTCCACGCACACAACTTGGTTGGGAATAAAATGTGCTGTGAATGTCTGGTTGAAGTGGTTTATGAGGGGCCGAATTTTGTAGAGCCGGTCAAATTCAGGATCTCCATATGGACGATCGAGTTGATTGTCACTGAAGTGCATGAACCGCAGAATCTGCTTGTATTGTGTCCTGGCCATGGAAGCAGAGTAGACATACATGTGATGAATTGAGTCAGTGGACCAATATAACCGCAATTCAGGTAGTTTATGTATGCCCATCTCGAGGGTAAAGCACAGAAAGGTCTTAAATTCGGAAACCGTAATTGGTTTCCAATTTCTGGCAAGTGACAAATGGGGATTAGCGGCGATGTATTGACCAGCATATAAACTGCTTTGGTCCACAATAGATCTATAGAGATCTTCGGTGAAATAGAGCGAAAAAAAAATCAATGGCCCTAAAATCAACTGTATTCACCTGAATTCCGGGTTGGGCAGCGAATGGGGGAAGTACGGGCGCTGCATCAGTGGTGGGTTGCCAATCAGGGTTTGCAAGCGCGTCAGGAAGGGCACTGCTGGCCTGTGTTCATCTTTGTCTTCGTGGCTGTGGGACATTACTTGTGCTAGCCACACCAGCTTGAACTGCACTTATGGAACTCGCTACGTCACCAAGTGTTACTGCAGTGCTGGTTGTATGACTAGGATGTACTAGGCCGCTGGTGCTTGCCAGGTCACCAGAAGGAGTAGCGGCGCTAGTACTGGCTCTCTGCTCCTTCCAAAACCCCAGCGGTTCTTGCACCTCAGCGACAGCTAAACGGGATCTGGTACGCCCGACCTTAGCAGGGATTACCCAATCGTCAGAGCTATCTGTCATGGAGCCGCTGTCGAATACTAACTCGATTGGTGAGTCTGAATCTGACAGTGAGTCTTCCCCATCGCTCTCATCTGTCATACTCACAATCGCGTAGGCCTCATCACTAGTGTACCTCGGATTAGACATGGCCTCTAAATTTATAGGTACACTAGTGAGACTCACAGGCAAAAAAGTGCACCTGGTTACCTGTGTCAAGTCGCTACCAAAATCACTGTCAGAATTCGCAGGGACCAGGCATGATCTCTGCGAAGGCTGCAGATATGTGTGTTGTGTTTTGTAAGTGACAGCAATCTATTGATCCTGCACTTGGGTGGGCTGGGCTGGGCAGAGAGGCTAAACGCAGGTGCTAGCAGTTATCTGGGCTGATCCCGCTAGCGCTGTGTTTTTTTTAAAACACTAATCTAAGGGCAATGCTAATATATATCTGATCAGATCGCAGATATTGATCTGATTAGATACTACAATATTATCTAACACCTACCTAATGTGTATGTGCGTGTCAGAGTACCTAACTAACTGGCCCTGCCTGGGGTTTATGCTGACCCTAACGCACAATAAAACTGGGGTCACCACCGGGCGATCGGGGGTTAAAACCTATAAAAGGTATATAAAATAATATACAGCGGGTAATCAAGGGGTTAAAACCTTTATTGGGAGGGCAAGGGAGGGTATTTACACCTACCTAGGCCTACTAGTAACCTACTCTAACACTGATTTAGTGTCACAAGGGTCACAAGTACAACGATCGGTAAACATCAGATCACTGCACTATATGACACTGTGACAGGGAGTGAAGGGGTTAACTGGGGGGCGATCAGGGGGCGATAAAAGGGTTAAATGTGCCTATGTGAACTGGTGTCAGTGTGCTGTTGGTGCAACTCACGTTTTTAGATGTCTCTCTCTCCTCTCTGCAACGAAAAAAAAGCAGAGAGGGGAGATGACATCACTTCCCCTGCCTGTGTTTACATTTCACAGGCAGAGGAAGGAATCCCATTCGCCGGACGATCAACAGGAATAGACCAAAACCCATTGGTCAATTCCTGCTGACTGAACGGTCCTGCAAGGAATGGGACCGCTGGGACAGTAAATATAGTAAATAATCGCCCACACCGCCGCAGTAAATATACTGGGCGCGGTGTGGAACCGGTTAAAAAAACAACAAGATTCCTGCCATGTGCATAAGCTGCAGAGCAATAAGGAAGAGATAATGGATACTAAGTCAATAGCAGCAGAATTCCATTGTTTCTATGCATATTTATATAATATTCCAATATCTGGTGAGAAGGATAAGGAGAAAAGGTTGGAAAAGATCCAAGACTATCTTAAAGAAAGTCACCTGCCAAAGATACCGGTAGAAGTAAGAGAGGGATTAGAGCAGCCTATCACCACAGAAGAATTAAGCAAGGTAATTCTAACAACCCCAATGGGAAAAAGCCCTGGGCCAGATGGCCTAACAAACGCTTATAAAAAAATTGTGTCGCAGCTAGTGGGGCTCTTATGTGACCATATTAATCACATTACAGCATCCAACCCGCTACCCCCGGAGGCACGGCTGGCGTATGTGAGGATCATACCAAAAACAGGGAAGGATCCACGTCACTGTGCCAACTACAGGCCCATATCTCTCCTTAACTCCGATACCAAACTGCTGGCCAAGGTATTAGCACTTCGACTGCAAGATCATATAGCGAGTCTAGTCCACCGTGATCAAACGGGCTTTATGAAGGGCCGTGAGGCCCGAGACAACACAGTAAGAGCACTTAATGTTCTCTACTGGTCCCAAGCTGGTCCAGAGAGGGCTGCAAGGGTGATACTGTCTATGGATGCCGAAAAGGTATTTGACAGGGTGGATTGGACTTTTATGGTGCTGAGAGAGATGGGCCTGGGGAAACGCATGATGGACTGGATTTTGGCCCTATACGCGGACCCCAAGGCAAGGGTGAAAGTTAATGGAACGGTTTCAGAGTACTTTAATATAAGAAAAGGGACCAGGCAGGGGTGCCCTTTGTCACCCCTAATATTTGCAATGACAATGGAAACCTTTCTTAATAAGGTACGGAGGAACCCAAAGATAGCAGGGATTGGAATTGGGGAGAAGGAACATAAGGTCTCCGCGTACGCGGATGACCTGCTGTTCTATTTCTCAGCGCCTAGGACAACATTGCCAGTCCTGATGACGGAGGTAAATAGATTTGGGGACCTCTCTAATTTTAAAATCAAGTCTGAGAAATCCTTGTTATTCCCTATACATTTACCAGTCAAAGAAGTGCCTTTCATAAAACAAGCATTTCCTTTTATCTGGAGAACAGACGCCCTACCATATCTGGCAATATATATCACCCCAGATATAAAAACATTATACGAGTACAACTACGACACCCAGCTAAAAAATATAGAAGGGAATATTTAGGGCTGGAGGGACCATATACTGACATGGTTTGGGAGAGTGAGTGCTCTTAAGATGGTTATATTACCCAAAATAATATATCTGCTACAGACAGTCCCTATAGCGCTGCCCCAGAAATGTTTTAAACAGATCAGGAGGATATTTTTAACTTTCATCTGGAAAGATAAGTGCCCCAGGATAGCTTTCAACTTGTTACGTAGGTACAAAGGGACGGGGGGGAATAGGACTCCCCGATATAGCGCTGTGCTACAAGGCAATGGCCTTGGTGCGTATATTGGATTGGTGCCAGGACATCCCAAGTAAACAATGGGTAGCTGTAGAGAAAATAATGGCAGGGAGGGACCTGGCAGGAGCCCCCTGGATCCCAACCAATGCTAGAGGTCTTGCGGAATGGATGTCTCCGCTATCCGGCATACCCTGAGGGTATGGGACAGAATGAATAAACTGGGGGAGTTCGCACCAGGGACATCTCCCCTGGCTCCATTAAGAGGATTCCCATGGTTTCTACCAGGAGAAGAGAAAGGCTACTTTGGATCCTGGGAGGCAGATGGAGAGGTAACATGGACCATACTCGCTCCTCAGGGGACTTTGTTAGCACTGACGGATTTGATCCAAACAATGGGCAATATACCAATGGCGACCTGGCGATACTATGAAATAGCAGATTTTTTAAGGCCCCGAGTAAGGACGGCAGATTCGCTGACCACATTCGAGGCATTATGTGAGGGTTCCAAGGGGGGTAGACACTCACTGTCCCAGATGTACAGACTGGTCCTTAACGGTCAAAGTATAACCAACCCTTACTATATAAAAGAATGGGAGAAGGAAGTGAACTATACCTTCTCACCAATAGAAATTAAAAAAATGATTGAATCTACTCATGCCACCTCAATAAACTCATGGACGCAAGAAATGTCATATAAATTTCTGGCTAGATGGTATCGAACCCCAACCAAAATGGTGCAGATGAAGCTGACTAGAGAGGATAGCTGTTGGCGAGGGTGCAAACAGAAGGGCACATATCTTCACTTATGGTGGGGGTGCCCTAAGATTAGGACGTTCTGGGAGGGAATTGCCCCATGGATCAAGAGGATGACGGAGACCCCGATAAAGTTCGCCACGCTACAATTTCTATTTCATGTGACACCGATGTCCAGCAAGGCGTATAAGAAAAATATAACTCCATACTTATTAAATGTAGCGAAATCATTAATTCCAAAGTTCTGGAGACAGAGTACATGTCCAATGGTGTTAGACTGGAAAAGAGAAGTGAATAAATTAATGGAATCAGAAAGATGGGTCCACCTGGCTAAAAATCAACAAGAGAAATTTAAAAATATATGGGCAATATGGGAGCAAATGGAGTCCGAGATCAAATAGATCCAAAATGGGAAAAATCCCATAGCAAACAGAGGTGTCCTCCAATATAGGGCGGTAGGGCCGCATCGACTCATGCCATTCTTGCTGTCCCTCCCCTTGGATCTTTCTCTTTCCCCCCCCCCCTTTTTTTTTCTCTTTCCACCCTTTTTTCCGTCCCTTCTTCTCTCCCCCCTTCAGCCCTGCCCCACCCCTCTTTTTCCCCTTTTTTTCTTTTTTTACACTCCCTAACACACCGCACTTTGTTATAGGGACGGGCCTAAATACAGGCACGTTTCGTAGGGTAATAGGCACTATTGTATGGGACACAGTAGGAGATATGGGGAGCACAATACCCTTTTTTTTCCCCTTTGCCTTTTTAGAGTGATAGAGTAGAAGCATGTCTTGTAGGGCAACATGGCAATATAGCACTGGGTGGAACACGGGAAATGGGGTACACAAACACTGTAGGTGGGATTGACCCTCTCCCTCAACGAAATACATTTTCCCGGGTTTTTTTTCATGCATTATGTATTGTTGCACAGGGCGTAATAGGAGATATGGGGAACACAATCACACTAGGGGGAACATTCCACCCCCCCTTTTTTTTTGTGTGTTTTTCCTTATTGTTCACTTCACATTTTTTTTTTTTTTTTTTTCACGTCCTTTTTGTGTGTTTTTTTTTCCCCCCCACCTTACAAGGGGG
>BLSH010384387.1:10020-20648 GCA_018402905.1 Glandirana rugosa | reverse complement strand
GAACACGGACCTTATAAGCCAATGGTCTCTCGTTTTTCACACCCGCTAACCAGTTATTTGCAAATCATGGGCATTAAAAATGCATCCATAAATGAGAACCATTTATTCATTAAAGTGTTATTCAAGCATACAAATAACGATCCTGAAAACGTTCCCCTCCACCCACTAACTAACCTATGTAATAAAGATGTATGTACTTACCTATCTTCCAGCCAATAAGGTCCAGTCATGTGATCAAACAGTGGCAGCTGCAGGGGAGAAGAGAGAACACTCTGACAATGGCTGGTCCCCTAGTAAGCCTATTAATGAAGTCACCACTCAGGCATTACCAGCATTTGTGGGGCGCTCTCCCCATTGGCTGACAAAGGTGATCACATGACCAGACCGCAACGTCAAGACAATAGGTAAGTTCATCTTTTTTACCAAGATTTGGGGTACCATTAAGAATAATGGCATCCTAATGCGCGTCTTGCTGCGATTTGGAATCACGGGCCTTAAAGTGGTTGTAAACCCCCAATGCGTAATTGTACCTATAGGTAAGCCTATAATAAGGCTTACCTATAGGTACAGTAAATATCTCCTAAATGTGCGCCGTTTAGGAGATATTTACCTTGTAGTGCGCCGATTATGTCATTGGCGCATGCGAGTCACTAGCGAGTGTCGTGACTGGCGACTCCCACGCGCGGGAGTGACTTCACATGACTCCCTCCAGTCACAGAGCCGGAGTCCCTGGCCCCGGAAGGAAGAGCTGGTCCTGAGGGAGTGGTCAAGAGGCGGAGCTCTATCACTAGTATGCTGCCATGTTGGCGTCAGGAAATCATTTTTAATCACCATCGTGTTTGTAATTTTTTTTTAAATTAATGGGTGTATAAATTTATTTATTAAAGTTTTTTTTTCATATATGTTAATCAAGTTATTTATTAGTATTATTAAAATTAATTATACATTAAATATATAACTTTTAATTTTCAATGTGTGTGTTTCTGATTATTATTTTAATGCAACTTTTGTGTATAAAATGGTATGTTATCTCCTGCTTACAAATAACTCGCCTTAAAGAGGAAGTAAACCCTCCTTTTTAGTTCCCTGCAAAGTAAAAGCATACTAGCACATTATGTGCCACTTACCTGCAAACAAAGCCCACGATATTCCCGCTGGAGGCCGCATCCACGTCTGCCATGAATAGCATAAAAAAGGCATAGTTAGCCCCCCCCTATTCTTCTTTTTTTTCCTCATACCTCCACGCACCAGTGAAGAGTAAGCAGTTCTATGTCCCCACCTCTGCCTCAGTGCAGTAGCCGCCTGGGTTCAAGCCTCTCCCAGTGCGAAGACCCAGTGCTCAGGCTGCTAAATTGCGCTAAAAAGCCTGGGTGCCCCTTCTGTGCATCTTACGAACGAAATCTGCCATTATGTAAGTGTCTGTGGGCTGAGGCTTGGGAGGGCCAGCTAGTTTATGCATTTTCCTTTTTTGGTTCCTTGCACCATACAGGGCTGCCTATCCCTTTTATTCTGTGCTGTCTCATATGTGTTCTCCCTTACCTTGATCTGTTTCTCTTTTGAGTGCCTCCCATGTCTCCATGTTTGTTTGTGTACTGTTTGCCCATGTGGGGATCTAGAGACTATGCTGCCTGGGGCGTCTTGATGACATCATCGGGCTGCGCCGGCCATCTTGCTTATGGACAAAAGCTCACTGTTGCTAGCAATGAGGGATGCAGTCCCCCGCTGATTTTTAACAGGTAGTACACCAAAAAAAAAAAATCTGTGTGGGTATGTATGTGTGTATATATATATATATATGTATGTATGTGTGTGTGTATATATATATATGTATACTGCATTAATTAGTTTCTTTTACTCAAAAAAAAAAAACTTTTATTTTCTGTTTGTTATGAAGGCATATATTTTTTCTCCTCTCTTTTTAATGTCAAAAGACCTTCTCTCTCTACTGCTATTTTCCTTTCTGGCTATCCTCATTTCAGCTGGCCGTCCTATCTGTCCTCAAGCCATGAGTCAGTCACCGCTTATGCAAAAAGACCCCTAAATTACCACTGTGTTGGTAAGTATGCAGGAAAAGAGTGCCTCCTTAATTGGATTGCTTTGAGTGTGTTCAGCCCCGCATGCTCATGCTCTCAAAAATCAAGAGCCAGGGAAAGGCGGACGGTCATCATAAGAGTGTAACTGCAGATGCTGCACCCACTCAAGGGAAAAGGTTCCAAAGTAGACGTCTTATTGCCTCTTCCTCAGAGCAACGCCAATGCCCCAGAAAGAATCCTGCAGGGCCTGTGGCACAGCGCCTGTAGCCAATAGGCTGGTGGGTAAAGACTGCCTGGAGGAGTTTTCAGTTAACAGGTAACACCAAATATCTTTATTAATTATGATGCAAGATGCTATTTTGGACTCACTTCAGTTATGCCAGCCAGGTAGTCCCCTCCTAGTTGCTACTCTAGCCACTAGAAAAACAACCTGGCACCCTGGCATGTCGCGCTCAACCACGTTCTGCAGTGAAGAGTAAGCAGTTCTATGTCCCCACCTCTGCCTCTGTGCAGTAGCTGTCTGAGTTCAAGCCTCTCCCAATGCAAAGACCCAGTGCTCGGGCTGCTAAATTGCGCTAAAAAGCCTGGGTGCCCCTTCTGTGGGTCTGGATGGGGCCCTGCAGTGTTTTCTCTTTAGGAACGAAATCTGCCATTATGTAAGTGTCTGTGGGCTGAGGCTTGGGCTACCCTGATGAGTGGGCAGCCTGCAGATAATAGCTCCTCTTCATCAGAGGAAGACCCAAAGCTGCTTGGTTTCAGTTTTTTTCTTTCGTGGAACAGTGGATCCAGGCGGTCACGCAGGCCATTACATGGGTAAAAAGACAAAGTCATATTTATGCTTTCTTCAAAACAGCAATTCCTTCTCCATTTATGGAAGAAATTTAATCAGATGGATGGCAAAGTCCAGAGAAAGTTTCTCCTTTGATTGCCTATACAGGTTTTATCCTTGTCAGAGACCGGATATAGCATCACTGAAATCCATGCCCACAGTAAATGTGACTGTAGCCTAGTAATGAGGCGACCAACAGGGGTCTGCCGTCCGGCAGTTGCCCTTACCTGGGTGACTAGTGCTTTTTGGTTCCAGGAGATAGAGACAGCCGTTGGAGAGGAAATCCATAAAGCTGATATCATTCGAACCCTAGCCAAGATGAATGTGTCTGTGAACCTTATTGCAGAAGGAGCAATAATCTCACCCAGGTGCCTGGCTAGGGGGGCCCTATGGTTAAGACCCTGGGCGGTGTCTTGCTTCCTAAAAACAAGATTGGTGTGAGTCACTTTATGGCAGAAGATCTCTGTTTGGTAGGAAACTGGAGACAGCCATATCATTAGTGACAGGAGGTAAGTCCGATCTGCTCCCATAAGACCGGAAGCAAAAGGAAAAGAAAGTGTTTCTCCTGGCAGGTTCCGCTTCTCTAGGTCTAGGGAGCCTAGGGCCAGCTGTCAGGCCAGGGTCCCAGGTAGAGGATGTAAGGGAACTCAGGCAACCTTTCACAAGGCCCATAAGTGAAAATCCTTGGGTATACCAAAAGTACCCACTAAGCCCTTTTGACGAGCGCATGCCCAGACTCTTGAGGTAGGAGCCAGAGGGTGCGCTTTATGGGTTTCTGCACAGCATGTTGTACAGATCCTTGGAGGATTCCTCACTGCTTCTCCTCCAGGCCATTTCTCTGCCAAATCCACCGCAAAAGCGGGTGGGCTGCTACAATACTTACAGACTCTTTAGACTCAGGGAGTCATTGTCCCGGTCCTAATCACAGGAAAGATTGCAGGTTTTCTACCCAACCCTGTTTGTAGTTCGCAGGGGACGGTGGCTAGTGTCCAGTTGCAGATCAAAAGAGGTTAAACCTTGTTGGCCCTCTTAGAGATCTTTAAGATGGAGTCCATTAAAGCAATACAAGCAGTCGCAGGATGCTACTGCTGGATTGTCAGGATGCCTATCCTCACATCCCAAATTTCCTTTTCTTTCCAAAATAAGTAAGTTTGGTGATAGATTACACACATCTCCACTTTAACAGCCTACCTTGTGGACGTCATTCTTCTTCTATCCAGGGGACTGGAACAATTGCTGTCGCACCAAGAGGTCCTCATACATGCCCTGCAGAGATATGGCTGGGTTATCAACTTAAAAAAAAAAATAGGGGAAAGAGAAGCTGACTTTCTTCAACCCAACAGTTAGTGTAGTTGGGGGTGCTCTGCTAGTTCCTCTGTTTTGCTTACATCAGAGAAAGCAGTGACAGTCAGGAAGAGAATTCTGAGGATAGCTACCTTCACTTGTTTGAGGGCTTCTCAGTGCTTCAGTCTTCTGGGCTCAACGTCCTCATGCACACAGATGATTCCATGGGCGCTTGCGCAAGTTTCAACTAGGAATCTTAGCGCAAGAGAGGAAACAGGATCGAGCACAGTTGAGAACAGTGTCACTCAGTATGAGTAGCGGCCCGCGGTGATGGAAAGACCTTGAGGAAGTCACGGCCCTTTTGAACCATTTCACTGGATCATTGTTATGAATCATGTCGGCAAGACAGCCTGGGAGGTACACTGTGAGGGACTGTCGGTCAAGGCAGATGGACATTTCCAGCCAAGGAGGGTAGTCTTGAATGCGCTGGAAGTTCAAACAGCCTTTTTTAGCACTTTGCCTTCCTATACAGAATCAAGGGAAGACCAGTCTCCTTGCATTTGAGCAACAGGGCAGCAGTTGCCTATATTCAGCTCCAGGGAGGTACTCTCCCTATCAGCAGTATGCTATTGAGAGAGGTGAAACCCATAACGTCTGAAACGGAAGATCACTAGCAAATTCAAGAAGCAGTTTACCTTCCAGCAGACTTTTAAACACATAGGCAGACCGACTATCATGCAAGCTTCCCAGAGCAAAACGAGTGGGTCTATGTCCCAGGTCTTCTCTGAGCTGGTCCATAGGTGGGGCCTGCCACAGACAGACCTCTTCACTACCCATAGCAATCACAAATGTTGGGTATGTCTGGCCTTGTTTCCGCACCCCAAGGCACAGGGGGCATACGCTCTGGTCTCTCCTTGGGGCTGCAATCTAGCCTATATATTTTCCCCCCAACATCTCTCGTAATGAGATTCCTCTAGGGTCTGTCACGGGAGTACATGGTTGTCATAGCCAATCCTCCATATTGGCCATGAAGCCCTCGGTTTTCCTTGGCCATTCACTTCGGAATACAGAAGACATTTCTCCTATGCTCATCTGCAAGCAGGGTGCTAATAGGGGAGGCGGGGGGAACTCCTGTTGCTCCAGAGCAATCTCTACTTTGTTGAGTGCTAGAAGGCACTCTACTTACAACATCTATGCCTAAATCTGGAGCAAGTTTGCGTTATCTCGGTAGGGTAAGACATTAATCCTACTGCCCCCAGCTGTTCTACACTTCCTCTAGGCGGGGTTGGACATGAGCCTTAGCCTATCCTCACTAAGCTGGCAAGTGTCAGCTATATTGGCAATAACAAATTTAAATGGGCCAAGAATCCTTCAGTCTGCATGACTTTTGAAGGCAGTCGTAAGGATTCAGTCACAGATTGCTGTTTCTGGATTTCCTGTCCGTTCAACCATTTGCTCCAACAGAGCAGTGTTTGGTTTGGGCCATTACCTACAAGACAGTATCTATTGCGAAAACTTAAAGCAGAAAAAAAAGTTTTCTTTACAAAAAGAGTAGAGTGCTGTCTTGTAGGTCATCTTGTATCAAAGGTAGCAATAGCCCTCTATTTAACAGACATCTGGGAATTGCCTAAATTTTCCAAAACATCACACAGAAAAGTCACACGACCTGGCCATTTTAAGAAAGAAGCACCTGTCCACAATTGCTCCTTTCAGATCATCTAATAAGCCTTTTGTCATTCCAGCTGGAAATCATCAAGCAAAAGAGGTTACTGCCTGGATGGCGGTGCACTCTACCAGAGTGGTTGCAGTCTCATAGGCAGCCCATTTGGGAGCATCTATAGTATCCATCTGTAGAAGTATCATGGTCATCTCAGCATACCTATACAAACTTTATGGAGTAGACAAAGGTGCCTTGTCATCAGTGGACTTTGTAGTAAGGACTATTCAGTCCACTAGTATGCTGCCATGTTGGCGTCAGGAAAACAGAATATCGTATCAAATACTTACCGTAATTTTCCTTTCCTGACGCCAAACCATGGCAGCATACGGGCCCACCCTGTGCGTTTTGGTATGTAGCCTGTTACAAAGAATGGGGGGGGGGGCGGCTATCTATGCCTTTTTTATGCTATTCACTGGTCCTGAGGGAGTGGTCAAGAGGTGGAGCTCTATCACTAGTATGCTGCCATGGTTTGGCGTCAGGGGAAAATTATGGTAAGTATTTGATACAATTTTCCGTTTTATTAACCACTTGACCACAGGGCACTTAAACCCCCTTCCTAACCAGACCAATTTTCAGCTTTCAGTACTCTCACATTTTGAATGACAATTACTCAGTCATACTACACTGTACCCATATGAAATTTTTGTCCTTTTTTTTCACACAAATATAGCTTTCTTTTGGTGGTATTTAATCACCACTGGGTTTTTTATTTTTTGCTCTATAAATGAAAAAAGACTGAAAATTTTGTAAATTAGTAAATTTTCTTCATGAATTTTGGCCCTAATTTATACTGCTACATATCTTTGGTAAGTATAACCCAAATCAGTGTATATTATTTGGTCTTTGTGAAAGTTAGGCTGGGTTCACACTAGTCCGATTCTCGGACCGACATGAAGAGCACAAGTTGCATTACGTCACAAAAACAATGATTCCCTATGAGAGCCGTCTTAACTGCTCCGACATGTGTTTTTCAAAGTCGGACCGACTTTGAAAAAGGTTTCTGTACTACTTTTGTCCGACTTTGATCCTACTTCAGCCCATTGAAAGGCATTGAAGTCGGATCAAAGTGGTATCAGTGTCTTCACTGATCCGACTTTGGCATGCGACTTGTGCTCTGGGGATCATGAAGGGGTACTCCACACCATCCTGGGGGTGGAGCTGTGACATCATGTGGGGAGGGGCCTCCGGGTGATGTCATCTGGTGGCCACACCCCATGCCAATATAAGGCACAGCACAGAGCGGAGAGGGCATACGTGAAGGAGATCGCGTCGTGTCAACATGGGAAGAAGAAGAAGAAGAAGAGAGGGAAGAGGACAGCGGAGAAGACTGGCAAAAGAGCAGAAGACGCCGCAGAGAAGGAGAAGAAAGAAGACCCCTCAGAAGATGAAAGACCCCAGCAAAAGAGCCGAAGAAAGAAGAGCCAGAGAGGGGAGAAGACCGCCGGAGCAGATTTAATAAAATATTTTAAAAAGCTGTGTGTTTTTTTTGTGTACATATTTCTTTCCAGGTAAATGGGTAGGGGTACGATGTACCCCATACTCATTTACGTAGGGTGGGGGGCCGGCATCTGGGGGCCCCTTTTGTTAAAGGGGGCTTCCAGATTCCGATAAGTCCCCGCCCGCAGACCCCAACAACCACCGGCCAGGGTTGACGGGAAGAGGCCCTTGTCCTCATCAACATGGAGACAAGGTGCTTTGGGGTGGGGGGCGCAGAGCCCCCCCTGCCCCAAAGCACCCATACTCCCCATGTTGAGGGCACGCGGCCTGGTATGGCCCAGGAGGGGGGGGGGGGGCGCTCGCTCATCCCCACCCCCTTTCCTGGCCTGCCGGGCTGCGTGCTCGGATAAGGGTCTGGTATGGATTGTGGTGGGGACACCACGCCGTTTTTTCGACGTGGGGGCTCCCCTTAAAATCCATACCAGACCAAAGGGCCTGTTATGCTCCTGGAGGGGGATCCCATGTCAGTTTTTTTTTAATTTGGCGTGGAGTTCCCCTTCATGATCCCCAGAGCACAAAGTGCCTGGCATTGTCGGGATCAAAGTCGGATCCCTGTTCACAGACAAACGGTCCGACTTTGACCCTATGTAGGGCCGTAAATCGCACAGCAAAGTAGGATCAAAGTCGGACCGTTTTTTTGTCGGATAGTGTGAACCCAGCCTCATAGAGTCTACAAGCTATGGTGCCAATCACTGAAAATTGATCACACCTGATGTACTGAGACCCTAATGGCTCGTACACACGATCCGAAAATCGGACGAAAAATCTCGCTTTCGGGGCGATCGTATGATAATTGGATCGTTAGTACAGAGCTTTCGAGAGCCGATCATGATAGTTCAAACACGAACATTTTTCTCTTACCATACCCGATCATATGATTTTCGTTTAATTAGTACAGTTGTCGTCTGAAAATACAATACAAATACACTACAACACATGACATTACTTCTGATTTTTTATTCTGTTGTACGAGAATTTTCGTGACTTCAGTAAACTCTTCCGATTCGATCTGAGATCAGCATGCAAAAAAAAAACGGACGGTCTGTCACCCGATTTTCGGATCATGTGTACGAGCTCTTAAACTTCGTTCACACAGGGGCAATTTGACTTCGGCGTGACTTTGCTAGGCGACTTACAGAGCGACTTCAAGGTGACTTCAGCATAACTTTGGGCGACTTACAACACAACTCCATGCCAAGCAACTTTGCCTGTGGGCAATCAGAGAAGGGGGGGAGGGGGTTGCCTGGGTAATTCCGGGGGGGGGGGGGGAATAACTGTGTAAATTATTTTCTTTTTCCTGTAAGTCACTTCAATATAGATGAGGGATCCACCTTGGAGGCGACTTCCATTGAATTCTATGGGCACAAGTCGGATAGAAGTCGCCTTGAAGTCATACAGGAACCTTTTTTTGAAGTCGGAGTGACATCAGTAGTGTACATTAAGATGGCTCCCATTCATTTCAATGTGATTTAAGATGTCAAGCGACTTGGGGCGACTTGAGGTGACACAAGTCGGAGCGCAAGTCGCCCCTGTGCGAACCGAGCCTAACAAGCCAGGAAAGTACATATACTCCCCAAATGACCCATTTTTAGAAAGTAAGTCTTCACACCAGGAATGCGGCAGGCTTCATATTTTTTTGCAAAGCAACACACACATATGCATGTAAACGCAATGCTCTTGATCACAGGTCTTTGGAAAAAATTGTAAATAAAAGGTGAAAAAAGGAAATTGCATCTGAATTCATGCAAACATGCAACAGGACACATTGCAAAACACATGCAAACGTGATGGCATTTTTCATTGCATTCGCGGCTAAGCCCCTCCCCTGTAAAACATTGTCAAAAAAGGGAGGAGGGGGGGGCGTGGCTGAGCGGCGAATGTGAGCAGACGTCTCCTCGGTGAGCTCCGCTGAGAATCCTCCATTGATCCTGCAGGAAACCCCTAATCCTGATCACATCTACCCCCGCAATCGGAGTGGGTATTCGTCCACACACAGAGCACCGTCCGGGAAGCCCTGGAACCTCCTGTGGTCATGACCAAGAAAAATAAAGAAGCAAGGACCGCGGACCTCATGCTCCAAGATGGCGCCGAGCTCCTGCACTCACAAACGGCTAAGGCCAAATATATGGCAGCCGCACATAAACTTTTCTCCAAAAGCCTGCCTAAAGATGACCCGCGCTGCACATCCGCGCCAGGGGGTATGGACGGCGGTACAGGAGAAGCGGATGACACCGTTCCTCTGGAAGATGGAGAGGGATCCGGCCTTGACTGGGACACAGTGAGTACTATGGCACCTGCACACCCCACTGCTGTATCCACCCCGACCTCATCTGACGACCCTGAACCGACCCTCAGAGACATTCTCACAGCAGTGACCACCTGTAACTTATCTCTCAACACACTGACAGATGAAGTGAAAGGGGTGAAAGCTGAACTTTCATTCCTCAGACAAGATATGCAAAAGCTGAGGGAGCGGACTGCGGCCCTGGAGGGGAGAGTCAGCTCTATAGAGGATGATATGCCACCTATGCAGAGAGACCTGGCACACACCATTCACCAAACAGCACAGCATGCAGCCAGACTTGACGAATTGGAAAATAGGATGAGAAGGAACAACGTCAGGGCTATAGGAATGCCAGAGAAGATAGAAGGGAACAATCCTGTTGCTTTTATTGAAAAATGGCTCACTTCTGTATTTGGCGCTGAAACCTTCTCTCCACTGTTTGCTGTTGAGAGAGCATACAGAGTACCATCCCGCCCTCCTCCACAGGGAGCGCCTCCGCGCCCATTTCTCTTTAAACTCCTGAACTATAAGGATAGAGACGCCATCCTGACGGGAGCTCGGCTAAAAGCTGGTACACTGGCTATGGATAATGCTAAGATTTCACTTTTCCCTGATTTCTCTGCCGAGTTACAGAAAAAAAGAGAGAAATTTGTAGAAGTAAAACGGAGGCTGTGAGCCATGGATCTCAAGTATGCCATGCTCTATCCGGCACGTCTAAGGGTGGTGGCCAAAGGAGAAACCCATTTCTTTGACAAACCAGGCATGGCGGTGCAATGGCTAGATAGGGAAGAAAACTCCCTGCGAGACGCCCGAAACAAACGCTCGAATCCTACCTGATATTTTCATCTGACATAACTGCGGGGATGGATACCACACGCTACCTCCAACATGGGAGAGGTCCCCCTCTCCTACCCCTCCCCATTTTGTTTCCTGGTTTTTTCCCTTCCTCAGTTAAGCGGGACTAATGCCACATAGAGGATG
>BLSH010384386.1:201310-212292 GCA_018402905.1 Glandirana rugosa | reverse complement strand
ACACAGAGAGAAGACGGGGGAGAGAGGGAGACACACAGTGAGATAGTGGGGGAGAGAGGGAGATACACAGAGAGATAGCGAGGGAGAGAGGGAGACACAAAGAAAGCAGACGTGGGAAGACACACAGAGGGAGAGAGGGGGCAGAAGAGAGTCACATAGAGGGAGAGAGGGGGCAAAAAAGAGACACACAGAGGGAGAGAGAAGGCCATAGAGAGACACACAGAGGGAGAGGGAGAGAGAGGACCATAGAGAGACACACAGAGGGAGAGGTAAAGAGGGTGCAATAGTGAGACACCGAGGGAGAGAGGGGGCGATAGGGAGACATGGAGAGGGAGAGAGGGGGCAGAAGAGAGACACAGAGAGGGAGAGAGGGGGCAATAGAGAGACACACAGAAGGAAAGAGGAGGATGGAAGAGAGACATGCAGAGGGAGGGAGAGAAGGTGCAGAAGAGAGACATACAGACGGAGAGAGGGGGGCAGAAGAGAGACACACAGAGGGAGAGAGGGGGCAGTAGAGAGACACACACAGGGAGAGAGAGAGAGGGCGGAAGAGAGACACAGAGGGAGAGGGAGAGAGTGGGTGGAAGAGAGACACAAATGGGGAGAGTGAAGGATAGAGCAGAAGAGAGGGAGAGAAAAAGGTAAAGAGGGAGAGAGGTTTTTTAACTTACCCAAAAAGAGATTCTTAAATGTCTTCAGATATTCGACGGATAGTCGGCAAACTATTACTCCTCTGGTCTCTTAAATCTAGATTTAGAAAAAAAATAAACAAAAATGATTAATCCATTTTATTTATTATTAACATAAAGAGGTTTATATCTACTTGAGCGCATAAAAGGTCCTTGTAAAAAATGGGGAAAAAAATAGAAAATTATGAACAAGAGAGAGAGAAGGGGGGGGGGAGAAAGAGAAGGGAAAGAGAGAGAGAGATGGGGGAGAGAAAGAGAGAGAGAGAGACGGGGAGAAAAAGAGGGGAGAAAGAGACAGGGTGGAGAGAGAGGGGAGAGAGAAAGAAAGGGGGGGGGGCAGAGAGAGAGAGGGAGGGGGAGAGAGAGAGAGGGGGTAGAGAGAGAGGGGAGAGAAAGAGGGGAGAAAGGGGGGGAGAGAGAGAGGGGGAGACAGAGAGAGAAAGGAGGGGGGAGAGACAGGGAAAGAGAGAGAGAAAAGGGGGATAGAGATAGTGGGGGGAGAGAGAGAGAAGGAGGGGAGAGAGAAAGGGGAAAGAGAGAGAGAGAGAGAGAGAGAGAGAGACAAAGACGGAGTGTGTTAAAATAAAACAAAAAAAATTAAAATCTGTTTTTGTGGTAATAAAAGCGTTTAAGTGGTTGTATACTGCTGGACATTTTTTTTTCTTCCTGCAAAGTAAAGTCATAATGTGCTAGTATGCATCGCATACTAGCACATTATGTAAAACTTACCTTAAAACGAAGCTGTTCCATTTTCACCCATCTTGCTTCCAGGTTCATGGGCTGCGGGTCTGTGATTGGCCGGAGCCACAATGACCTCAATCCCGCGCATGCGCTCGGGAGCCTCTGTTCACGGCACAGGGCTCAGAAGCAACAGCACAGAGTGCATGCGCCAGTGATCACACTGGCTGCATGTAATGTAAATATATCCTAAGCTGTGTCCGATATATACACTACCTGGGTAAATGTTAGCAGAGGAAGTTTACTTCTTCTTTAATCACTTAAGGACCAGGCCTCGTTTTCAAACTTGTTGTTTACAAGTTAACCAGTTCCTGACCGCCCGCCGTCGTTATACGGTGACGGGTTGGCTCTGCTGCGTGAATCGCCGTAGTTGTATGTCGCTCGCGCCCGCTGGTAGAGAGTGCGCGCGCTCCTGCAGTGTCGGCGGGGATTGGATTTGTTACAGAACCGATCAATCTACAGGCCCAGACCATTGATTTCTGGCCTGGACCTGCTGATCAGTTCTGCCGAATAAAATGACTCCTCTGCCTGTGTATTGTACTGTAAACACAGGCTGAGGAAGTGATGTCATTTCCCCTCATGGAGCCCTTTTTGGCTCCAGCTAGCGAGGAGTGAGCATCTACCATGAGTACACCAACACTACACTGACACCAGTACACATTAGGTACACAATTAACCCCTCAATCCCCCCCCCCCAGTTAACCCCTTCACACCTGTCACTGTGTCACTTAGTGCAGTGATCAGATTTTTCACTGATCACTGTACTTGTGTCACTTGTGACACTAAATCACCTTAGTGTAGGTAGTGGTAGGTAGTAGTACGTCCAGGTGCCCCCCTTAACCCCCCTAATAAAGGTATTAACCTCTTGATCGCCCCCTGCCACCAGTGATCACTGTATTAGTGTCACGGGTGATGCTACTTAGTTAGATTGGTTTCTTTATTTCGTCAGGGTACCCACCGTTTATACCTAATAAAGGTTTTAACCGCATGATCGCCTGGCGGTGACATCAGTTAGGTTTTAGCGTCAGTTAGGGTCAACGCCAATCCCAGGCAGTGTTAGATTAGTGCAGGTACTCTAACACGCACACACACACTAGATAGGTCCCTTACAAGTATATTATCTGAATGGCTCAACATCTGCTATCTGATCAGATCTATACTAGCAGCTCCAGGACTTTAGTGTTCCTAAAAATGCGGCGTTAGTGGGATCAGCCCAGATATTGCTAGCACCTGCTTTTAGCCCCTCTGCCCAGCCCACCCAAGTGCAGGATCAATAGATCACTGTCACTTACAAAACACAACACACATAACTGCAGTGTTCTGTTTGCAGAGTCACACCTGATCCCTGTGAACGCTAACAGTTATTTTGGTAGAGATTGAAGCAGGTTCTGACAACTAGGTACGCTCTTTTGCCTGTGAGTCACACTAGTTGTACTGATAAACTTAGAGGCCAAAATGTCCAAACAGAAGTACACTAGTGAAGAGGCCTACACATTGCTAAGCATGACAGATGAGAGCGATGGGGAAGCCTCACTGTCAGAATCAGGCTCAGTATATGAACCGGTAGACAGCAGCGACACCCTGGCAGATAGCTCTGGCGATAGAGTAGAGGTCCCTGCTTAGGTCAGGCATACCCGATCCCTTTCTGCTGTTGCTGAGATGCAAGAACCGCAGGGCTCTCGTATGGAGCAGAGAACCAGTACTAGTGCCGCTTGAATTGGCAAGCACCAGCGGCCTAGTACATCCTGGTCATACACAAACCAGCGCTGCATTAACACGTGGTGACGTGGCGAGTCCCATAAGTGCAGTTCAAGCTGGTGTGGTGGCTAGCACAATTAGTGTCCTGCAGCCACCGAGAAGACAAAGACAGGCCCGCAGAGCCCATAGTGCCATTCCCGCTGCATATGCAAGCCCTGATTGGTAGCCCACCACTTCTGCAGTGCCCGTACGTCCCTCATTCACTGGCCAATCTGGAATTCAGGTGGAAACAGTTGATATTACGTCGCTTTTTTTCGCTGTTTTTGACAGAAGATCTCTATAGATCTATTGTGGACCAAAGCAATTTGTATGCTGGTGAATTCATCGCCGATAATCCCCATTGGACACTTGCCAGAGACTGGAAACCTCTAATGGTTCCAGAATTTAAGACCTTTCTGGGCCTATCCCTCCTCATGGGCATTTGTAGTTGCGGTCATATTGGTCCACTGACCCAATCTGCCATATGCCCATGTTCTCTGCTTCCATGGCCAGGACACGATACGAGCAGATCTTGCGGTTCATGCATTTCAATGACAATGAACTCTGTCGTCCGCGGGGTGACCCTGAATACAATCGGCTACACAAAATTCGGCCTCTCGTAAAACACTTCAACCAACAATTCGCAGCCTTGTTTATTCCCGATTAAGTTGTCTGCGTAGATGAGTCCCTGATTAAATTTTCTGGCCATCTTGCTATCAAACAGTTTCTCCCCAGCAAGCGTGCCAGATACAGGGTCAAGATGTATAAGCTCTGTGGCAGGGCCACATACTATACATATAGTTATATGGTTTATGAGGGAAAAGATAGTTACGTGGAGCCCCCCAACTGCTCAGACTACATAGGGAGCGCTGGCAAGATTGTTTGGGACTTGGTGTCACCCTTATTCGAAAAGGGGTACCACTTGTACGTGGACAATTATTACACAAGCGTGCCACTTTTTAGTCACGTGTTTGATCAGGGGATTGACGCATGGAGCACTGTGCGATCTAATCGCTGGGGCTTCCCCCAACGGCTTGTAGAATCCCGACATAGACGGGGGAGAGAGAGCCTGCTTGAAAAGTAATAATTTGCTTGCAGTAAAGTGGAGGGTCAATGGGAATGTTTTCGTTATGTCCTCCCTTCAAGCAGACAAGATGGCAACTGGTGTTGTTGAGAAGCCCCTCTGTGTCCACGAATACAACCTTAACCACTTCAATACCAAGCCTGTTTTATGGGTTCGGTGTTTACCAGTTAAAAACAGTTTTTTTTGCTATAAAATTACTTAGAACCCCCAAACATTATATATTTTTTTTCCTAGCACTCTAGAGAATAAAATGGCGGTCATTGAAAAAATTTATGTCACACCGTATTTGCGCAGCGGTCTTACAAGCGTGCTTTTTTTTTAATAAATTCAGTTTTTTTAGTTAAAAAATAAGAAAACAGTAAAGTTAGGCCAATTTTTTTCCATACTGTGAAAGATAATGTTATGTTGAGTAAAATGATACCCAACATGTCATGCTTCAAAATTGCGTCCGCTCGCGGAACGGCGATAAACTTTGCAAATTGAAAATCTCCATTGGCGACATTTAAAAAATTCTACAGGTTAGCAGTTTTGCGTTACAGAGGAGGTCTAGAGCTATAATTGTTGCTCTCGCTCTAACGATCACGGCGATACCTCACATGTGTGGTTTGAACACCGTTTTCATATGTGGGTGGGACTTATGTATGCGTTCGCTTCTGCGCGCGAGCTCGGCAGGACGGATCGCTTTAAATTTTTTTTTTTTTAATTATTTATTTTGCTTTTTACTTTTACACTTTTTACACTGTTCTTTTAAAAAAAAAATTGATCACTTTTATTCCTATTACAAGAAATGTAAACATCCTTGTAATAGAAAAAAGCATGACAGGTCCTCTTAAATATGAGATCCGGGGTCAAAAAGTCCTCAGATCTCATATTTACACTCAAATGCAAAAAAAAAAAAAAAAAATCTGAAAAAAGTGACAGAAGAAAAAAAAAACGGGCCCTTTAAGACCGTTGGGCAGATGTCATTTCTGACGTCATTTCCGCCAGCCGTGTTATGGAGCCGAGTGAGCGGCTTCAGCCGCTCAGTCGGCTCACAGACACTGGGGGGAGAGGATCGGATCATCTCCGCCGCTGCCGGCGGGTCCGGTAAGCGGCGGAGATGACCGGAAAGCGGCGGGAGGGGGGGGCACCTCTCCCGCCGCTGATAAAAGTAATCTTGCAGCGAATCCGCCGCTAAGACCACTTTTATCTTGCAGGGAATCGCCTGCTGAAAAAAACGGTATCTGAATGGTGCCTGCAGCTGCAGGCACCATTCAGATATCACCACTCAAACACGTCATATGACGTCCGGCGGTACGGAAGTGGTTAATATGGGAGGGGTGGACTTCAACAACCAGTTATTGGCACTGTACCTAATTGCCCGTAAGGCCAGGCGATGGTACAAAAAAGTGTCTGTGTACTTATTTCAATTGGCTCTGCTGAACGCTTATGTGCTATACAAGCGTCAGGGTGGACTGGATCCTTCCTTAAATTCCAGAAAGAGATCGTCACAGCCCTTCTGTTTCCAGATGGCGCGGTTCCCCAACTTCACAATGTAAATGCAGTGAGCCGGCCGCACGAGAGGCACTTCTCAGAAGACCTCCGTGGTACCTCTACCCAAAGAACACCCCAAAAAAGATGTTGTGTCTGCAGGAGACGCGGATATAGGCATGACACCCGCTTTTATTGTCCCTCCTGTCCTGACCAAACTGGTCTCTGCATCGGTGAATGTTTCCGTCGCTACCACACCCTAGTGGAGTATTAGCTAAGGCTACAGCACAACACAGGCATAGGGCACACTTTCACAGGGTCTCCAAAGATGCCACCGCATTTTGAGAGACTCAAAACTTTACAGTTATTTACAGTTACAAATAAAAGTGTACAAAAATAAATAAATAAATAAAAAAATTAAAACAAAATAAATAAATATATAAATAAAATAAAAAAGTCAAAAATAGTTGTCGTTTTCTTGTTATTCTCTCTCTATTCTCTCTCTATTTTTCGTGCTCTATTGTTCTGCTCTGTTTTCTATGCTTACCTGTAATGTTTTATGGTTACTGTGTTTTATCTTTTTTTTTTTTGCAGGTATGTAATTTTTTTTATACTTTACTGTTTACCGTTTTTTATCATGTTTGCTTTGCAGGTATGGTTTGCAGGTTATACTTTACTGTTTACTGTGTTTTATTGTTAATCATTATTTGCTTTCAGGTACACCATTCAGCTGCAGCACTGATTAACCTATCTTGACAGCAACAGCGTTTGCTCCCACGATATGTAAATCAGCTACTTCAGCGCTGTAGGAGGTGATTTCACTGTTAAAAAAGAGCATATATGCCGAAGCATAGGGGCAGGGGTGGACATTAGGGGCAGATTGCCCTTATGCTTCGGCATATATTTTTAGAATGGTGCTATGCCCATCATTGGAAGTGGATGGATGCAGGGCGGTTTTCTAAAGGTGGGCGTACCACCGAATGATTGATTCTATTTTTTTCATTCACAGGCTGCATGAAAAAAAAGAACATTACAATATATGGACCAGCGACGTACTGGTATGTAACTGGACTTTGAGTGGTTATGCCAGAATATTTGCTGGTTGAAAGCTGAAGAGAGGGACATTTTGAGTGAAGAGTGAAAAATCGTTTTGCTTTTGACTGCTGGTGATTGCTGTGTTTGCAAGTTTTTCGTTTTTTTTTTTGGGGGGGGGTCCTTGAAGCTTTTTAACACTTTTTCTGTCACTTTTTAAATAGCCTTTTTTTTTCTTACCTTCCTTCAGACTACTAATTAAGGGGACTGGTTAATTGGGCACATGTGATCCAGGTCCTATAAATATCCTTGAGCTTGCCATCTTTTTGCTTGCTGGAACTCTGACCAAGTGGAACTTGACTAAGTGGTGAGTTAAAAACCAGAGTTGAAAACAGGAGATTATAACAGGAGTCTTCAAACCTGTAAGTAGCATCTGAAATTTCCTGTTATCAGTGTTGTTGTAACTGGGAAAATGTGCGCTAGCAAGATTGAAGGCTTTGTACAGTGCACAGTGTGCCGCATGTATACAATCATGGAGCAACAGCTCCAGGTTGTATACCACTGCGACAGATGTGAGCAGGTTGCCGTTCTCAAAGCTCTCATTAGAGATCTGGAGGAGAAAATTGCAACATTGGGCAGAACTGACAACCTTGAAAGGGGGCCTCTGCTCAATGAGCAGGTAGTTAGTAGGGTTAATGGGGAGGGTGGAGGGGTAAGTCAGGATTTTAAGGTAGGCAGATGGGTTAATACAGTTAGAGGGAGTAGTAGGGGCTCACAGTAAAGAAAGGCCAGCCCTGGGTTTGAACACCCTAACAGATTTGCCAAGTTGAGTGAAGATGTGGGAGTGGCAAACTCAGAGGTGGCAGCGCTAGATGTCACTGCTAACCCTAATAGCTGGGACAACAGCCCATCTAGTAGGGGTGGTAAGGGTAGTGCAGGTAGGCCTAGACAGTTGGTGGTAATTGGGGATTCTATAATCAGAAGGACTGATAGAATAATTTTTTTCCAGTATCGCCTCAACCAAATGATTTGCGGTCTCCCTGGTGCCAGGGTTCAGCATGTGGTGGACCGGGTTAAAAATTACTGGGAGGGGCTGGGCATGACCCAGCTGTCTTGGTCCACGTTGGAACCAACAACAGAATATATGGAAGGTGGAGTCTCCTTAAGAACCAATTTAAAGAATTAGGTTGCACGTTGAAAGGAAGGACCTCCAAGGTAATATTCTTTGAAATATTGCCTGTGCCATGGGCAACACAGGAATGGCAGGAATGCATGGCTAAAGACCTGGTGTAAGGAGGAGGGATTTGGGTTTTTAGAGTACTGGGCTGACTTTTCATTGGGGTACAACCTATATGCTAAAGGTGGTTTGCACCTAAATGGAAGGGGGTCTGTTGTGTTGGGGGAGAGGTTTATGGGAAGGCTGGAGGAATATTTAAACTAGGATTGAGGGGGGAGGGTGAATTAGATTATAATGGGGCAGACAGGTCAGACAGGGGTCAGCCCCTATTGGTGGGTGGAATAGGGAAAGATGAGGGGAGGGCTATGAAAGACTGTTTGTATTAAAATAAAAAATAAACAACATACAGGTACAAAATGTGACAGTGAATTAAAGTGTTTGTTCACCAATGCCAGAAGCCTGCCAAGCAAAATAGGTGAGATGGAAGCTCCTGTGGAGAACTATGATTTAATTGGTATTGCTGAATCTTGGCTTCATTCATCACATGACTGGGCTATTAATATTCCTGGCTATGCTCTCTTTTGGAAAGACGGGGTAAAACGGAGGGGTGGTGGTGTCTGTCTCTATGTCAGAAGTGATCTCAAAGCGAGTGTGAAAGAGGACCTAGTTGATGGAGAGTGTGATGAGTCTGAAGCATTATGGGTAGATCTGTATATGGGGGTGCACACTACAAAGGTTATAATTGGAGTTTGTTATAGACCTCCTAGTATTAAACAGGAGGTGGAAACTCAGCTCCTTGCACAGATGGAAAGGGCTGCAAGGGCTGGGACAGTGATAATAATGGGGGATTTTAACTACCTGGAAATTAACTGGAGTAATGGCACTGCTGGGACAGTTAAAGGGCAATCATTTATAAACCTATTACAGGACAATTTTATGGTCCAGTTTATTGAGGCCCCAACTAGGATTGACGCTTTGCTGGATCTGGTAATCTCAAACCATGCAGAGCTTATTACCAATATTCATATAAAAGAACGTCTGGGTAGAAGTGACCATAACATGATTTCATTTAATGTAAGCTGCAAGCAACAAACACATACAGGAAAGATAAAAACACTTAAAGTGTTTATAAACTCACATAATAAAGTTTATGCCAGCCCCTCTATTAGAGCCTGGCATAGCACACTGTGTTCATTTTTTTAAAAAAACGAGTGTTGTAAATAGCTATTTGGAGCTGTCTTCAGGCTGGTCACGTTTCAGCTCCAGATCGATGGATACTGCAGGAGGGACTGAGATCTCCCTCTGACGTCAGATGGAGAGATCACATGGCTGTTCATCCTGCAGTAGCCCTGGAAACCGCCTGAAGTTATGTGACCGGCCTGAAGATGGGGTCAAACAGGTATTTACAACACTCATTTTTTCAAACAACTAACACAGTGTGTTATACTAGTCTCTAATAGAGGGGCTGGCATAGACCTTTTAATTTTTATATCCCGCTAATGGTGGCGATATCGGCCGGGTGGGGGGGGTCGGTTACACAGGCAGCGAGGAGGGGGAGAGATGAGAGCTGAGAGGAGGTGCTGCTGACGTCACAGACAACGGTGGCCAGGGCTCAAAAGCCCTGGCTTTCGTTGCCTGTGCAGAGAGGGGATACAGGAAGTGTCAGGTTCAGGGGTTTTTTTTACAGTTTAGAGGGGGACAGATTACATATCACAAGCACTGTGCTGTTTAATCTGCTTTAAGGGACCAGGATCTGTATTTTTTGGGGGTTAACAAACACTTTAACTTTAAGTGAGAACATTTTCCAAGCATGAGAGCTGCTCTCCAGGACTTAGACTGGGAGGGAATATTGGCATCAATGAACACAGAACAGAAATGGGAATTTTTCAAAAAGACTGTATGCGAACTCACTGCAAAGTATATTCCCATGGGCAATAAGTTTAAAAGGCTAAAAATAAAACCTATGTGGCTCATGGCCAAAGTTAAAAAAGTTATAAATGATAAGAAAAAAGCTTTTAAAAAATATAAAAATTAGGGAACACTATCATCTTTTAAATGTTACAAAGAATATAACAGAATATGTAAAAAGGTAATCAAGGGTGCAAAAATTCAAAACGAACGTCAGATTGCAATAGATAGGAGGACAAACCCCCAAAAATTGTTCAAATATATTAATAGTAAAAGGGTAAGGTCTGAGCATGTAGGCCCTTTACAAAATAATCTAGAGTGGGTGACTGGGGACAAAGAGAAGGCAAACATATTAAATACTTTCTTCAGCTCGGTGTATACAAAGGAGCATAGGGGAGCTCATGTGCATAATGGGGGTGGTAGTGACACAGCCCCATATGATCCACAATGGCTCAAAAGTGAAATGGCCCAGAAGTAAGACAGAATAAAGGTGGATAAAGCACCTGGGCTAGATGGCGTCCATCCACAAATCTTAAAAGGATTGAGCTCTGTCATTTCAAAGCAATTGTATCTAATTTTTAGGGACACGTTAATGACTGGAATAGTACCACTGGATTGGCATACGGCCAACGTGGTGCCCATATTTTAAAAGGGATCAAAGTCTTTACCAAGTTACTATAGACCTGTTAGTTTAACTTCTATAGTCGGGAAGATATTGGAGAGTTTAATAAAATACCACATAGATGAGTTTTTGTTGGAAAAAAATATTTTAACCACAACAGTACCTGGCACGAAAACCCCCTTCCTGTCCAGGCCATTTTTCAGCTTTCAGCGCTATCACACTTTGAATGACAATTACTCAGTCATGCAACACGGTACCCATATGAAATTTGCGTCCTTTTTTTCACACAAATAGAGCTTTCTTTTGGTGGTATTTAATCACTAGGAGGGGGTTTATTTTTTGTGCTATAAATAAAAAAAGATTGAAATTTTTTTGAAAAAATGCCTTTTTCTTTGTTTCGGTCATAAAATTTTGCAAATTAGTAATTTTTCTTTGTAAATTTTGGCCAAAATTTATACTGCTACCTATCTTTGGTAAAAATAACCCAAATAAGTGTATATTATTTGGTCCTTGTGAAAGTTATAG
>BLSH010384386.1:174450-197112 GCA_018402905.1 Glandirana rugosa | reverse complement strand
ATATATATATTTTGGTATGTTAGGGTATATGTGTTAGGAAGTGGGTGTCAACTAGGTCTCCTTCCGTTTTTTTGGGGTCGTTTCGTGCTAAGTTAAACGAAATCGTCCCTTTTTTTAGGAAGGACTAAGGGACTCTCCGTTAGCCTAAAAGGGACTTAGTTGAAATGGATATTTACAAACATCGGTCAATACAATACATGTAATTGGTGAATTCCTGGCCTTCCTAAAGGTCGAAATCCTGGCCTCGGGAAAAACGCTAAGCCGCGACGCAGCGAAATTGACTGTTAACACGCCAGCACGCTGCAACATGGGTTTGCTTTAAACGCAGGAAAAAAAGGGTGTTTGTGTACAACGTCGCACGACCGCACAATTGTCAGTTAAAGCGACGCAGCGCCGAATCGCAAAAAGGGCTCCGGTCCTAAAGCTGGAAATCCTTCCGGTCCTTAAGTGGTTAATGTACATAACATAACTGGCTACAAACATTTATAGGTAAAGTTGATTCAGGGAAAATCCGATTGCCTCTCAGGGAATCAGGAAGGATTTTTTTCCCTGCTAAAGCAAATTGAATCGTGCTTTGCTGGGGTTTTTTTGCCTTCCTCTGGATCAACTGTGGGTGAAGGATTGTGTATATGGGATTGTATGGTTTTATATATATATATATATATATATATATATATTTTTTTTTTTTTTTTTTTTTTTGGTTGAACTAGATAGACTTGTGTCTTTTTTCAACCTGACTAACTATGTAACTATGGAATGATGCCTGCAGGTTTAAGTATTTAGGTGTCGGAAAGTGGGCGGCTTTCATGTAAAAGCAATCCTAGTGGCTAGACTGCTTTACAAGCAGTGGGAGGGAATGTTTCCCCGCCATCTTCCATAGTTTTCTCGGGCTCTCCCGTCCCACCGGCAAACCCCAGAATGCAGCCGGTGGTTCCACCAGCTGACCATAGAGCTGATGGAAGACTAGAATGGCTCCAATCATCTTTATGGCCTAAGAAACTGGTAGCTACAAGCATTTCATGACTTCGGGTTTGCCAGATATATACAGCGTCATTGGGAAATTGGGAAAGCATCTTATCACACCGATCTTAGTGTGGACAGATGCTTTAAGGGCTGAGGAGAGATCTAGAGTCTAATAGACCCCAATTTTTTCAAAAAAGAGTACCTGTCACTACATATTGCTATCATAGGGGATATTTAAAATCCCTGTGATAACAATAAAAATGATTTAGAAAAAAACGAAAGGGACAGTGTAAAAATAAAATAAAATAAAAAGCAAAATTAATAATTAAAAAAAAAAATGAAAGCACCCCTGTCCCCCTATGCATGTGCGCAAAGGTAAACGCAAGCGTTGGTCTTGTGTCATATGTAAACAGCATTGCAACATGCATGTGAGGTATCACTACGAATGTCAGATCGAGGGCAGTAATTCTAGCAGTATACCTCCTCTGTAAATCTAAAGTAACCTGTAAAAGCTTTTAAAGGCTTTTAAAAATGTATATAGTTATATAGTTTGCCGCCACTGCGCAGGTGTGCATAATTTTTAAAGCATGTCGTGTTTGGTGTCTATTGTACTCGGCATGAGATCATATTTTATATTTCACCAAACATTTGAGCAATATAGTGGGTCAGATTTACTATAACTCCAAAATCTACTCCAGCAGTGCCTTAAAATACCTCCCAAGTAAAGGCAATTAAGACTTCAACTCTCACAAACTGGGAGGAACTAGGAGGAAATGCACACAGAACAGAGCTCTATTTGCCTGCGAAGATGCCTCTCAGATCACATATGCTGAACACTGGCCATCAACTGGATTCGAACCTGTGACTTTCAAATGCCTCAATTTAAAGCGTCAGTGCAAGTTCATTGCCCTAAAAAGTGTATGGGGACCTGGGTCCTGCTCTAGGGGACATGTATCAATAGAAAAAAAAGTTTTAAAATCAATAGTTTTTTCTGGAGCAGTGGTTTTAATAATGCTTAAAGTGAAAAAAAAAATGAAATATTCCTTTAAATATTGTGCTTGGGGGGTCCTCCTAGTATGGGTCTCTGTGATGTTTAGAGCAGTGCCACCGCAAAATGACATTTGTAAAGGAAAATTTGTCATTTAAAATTGCTCACGGCTGTAATGTATTGCTGGTTCCCAGCAATATAGATAAAGATCACTGAAAAAGCATTGCGTTGGGGGTCCCCCCAAGTCCATACCAGGCCCTTCGGTCTGGTGTGGATTTTAAGGGGAACCCTGGCAAAATGTTTAAAAATTATTTGCGTAGGGGACCCCCCCCAAAGTCTGTACCAGGCCCTTCAGGTCTGGTATGGATTTTAAGGGGAACCCCGTGCCAAATTAAAAAAAAATTCTGTAGGGGTCCCCCCAAAGTCTGTGCCAGGCCCTTCAGGGATAAGGGTCTGGTTTGGATTTTGGGGAGGACCCCAACGCCATTTTTAAAAAAAAATTGGCGTTGGGTTCCTCTTAAAATCCATACCAGAGCTAACCTGTCGCTATCTCTGCAAATGTTTTCACTATATTCGGCCGCTGTGTAAGCGGCCTTATATAGTGTGGGCATGGGCTCAGACCCACTGAGCAATGATTGGCCAAAGGCATCCTGCCTTTGGCCAATCATGGCTCTCACAGCAGAGCCTGCTGTGATTGGCCAAAGCATGCATGTCAAACCCCCAATGTTCGAGTTGAACATACGTTTGACGCGAACCGGGGGACCATCCATGGGTGTACATCGTGAGACACTTTTTTAACATTTTACATAAAAGATTGGACAAAAAATGTCTCCATTTTTAAAAACATTTTTACACTTTTTAGACGAATGGGAATGGGTATGATTTACCCAATACCCATTCACATAGGAGGACCAGGATCTGGTGGCCCCCTTGTTAATGGGGGCTTCCAAATTCCGATCAGCCCCCCAATCGCAAACCCCAAAAACCACCATCCACGGTTGTCGTAAAGATGCCCTTGTCCCCATCAGCATGGGGACAAGGTGATTTGGGGTGGGGGACCCAGAGCCCCCCACCCCAAAGCACACCCCCCCTCATGTTAAAGGCATGTGGCCTGTTATGGTCCAGGAGTGGGGGCCCTCCCTTGTCCCCCCATCCTGACCTCCAGGCTGCATGCTCAGAAAGGGTCTGGCATCGATTGTGGGGGGATCCCCGGCCATTTTGTAAAAAAAAAAATTGGCATGGGCTTCCCCTTAAAATCAATCCCTGAGCCAAAGGGCTTGGTATGGATTGGAGGGGGACAATACATATAGCCACAAGTTGAAATTGCATTTTTGATCAATGTAGGGGAGAATGTGGTAGCTATATTTGGTGTGGTTCATTGATTTGTTTATTTGGCATCACCACACAATTGCTTCCAGCCCATGTGCACACATCACTTCCTGTTTACAGCCACATTACACTTCCTGCATTTTTTCTGCTGATGTATATCTGTAAGGACTATGCAAATATAAATGAGGATGACTTATCAGCGTAGGTTCACAGTAGTGCGATGCGGGAACCTTGCTAATCCACTGCGGGTTCCCGCATCACAACTCACATGGCAGTTCACACTGCTATATGCAAACTGAGGGGAATGTCAATGCAAAGTTAACGACATCTTTATTTCATTTCAGCTTGCATATTGCAGTGCAAACTGCCAGTTCGGACATGAATTGGATCGTATAAGCGTGAAAAAAAGGTCCTGTACGAGTTTATCCCAGCTGTGATGCAATTTCAGCCATACTAGCTGTATGGCTGAAATCGCATCACACAGACATCACATGTGATTTGTACTGCAGTGCGAATCACATTCGATATCGTATATCACGCCAGTGTGAACCGGGGCTGAGGGCTGGTTCACACTACACAGTTGTCTGAGATTGCATGTGATTCGCACTGCAGTGAAAATCACATGCGATCTCTGTGCAATGAGATTTCAGCCATACAGAGAGTATGGCTGAAATCGCATCAGTTGGACCAAACTCGCCTAGGACCCTGTTTTGGCTCCGCATCAGAATAGGATTGCATGGGTGTTCACACCCATGCGATCCGATTTCTGTCGGAGTTTGCAGTGTGATCTGCAAACTGATTTTGGGGTGTCAGCTTTCTATTGACACTCCCAGCAGTTTGCATATGGCAGTGTGAACTGCCTGCAAGTCAGGTGCGGTGCGGGAAACCTATGAATCCACTGCGGGTTCCCGCATCGCAACCAAGTTCACACTGCCATATGCAAACTGCTGGGAGTGTTTATAGAAAGCTAATGACATCCCCCAAATTAGTTTGTAGATCGCACTGTGAACTGCAAATTCGGACAGGAATCGGATTGCATGGATGTGAACGCCCATGTGATCCGATTCTGCTGTGTAACAAAAAAGGGTTCTGTGCGAATTTTGTCAGGATGTGATGCAAATTCAGCCATACTATCTGTATGGCTGAATTTGCATAGCACAGAGATCGCATGTGATTTGCACTGCGGTGCAAATCACATGCGATCTCGGACACCGCAGCAGTGTGAACCGGCCCTAAGGAAGGTAATACACTTCCCAAAAACCACCACCTCCCAAAACGAATTAAAAATTAAGTTACAAAAGAGAAAAACAACGAGCAAAATCAATGTCCTTTTATTTTGCCAGCAGAAACACAAGTATGTACATATTTACTGGCATTAAAGTATTTACAGTATATATGGTGCTACATTTCGCAAAACAGTTAGCAATTGGGTTCTAAGGGCCCTGCTTATAGGAGCTTACAATCTAAAATTGGACTAAACCTTACAGTGGACACAGCTTTACTTTCACAGTGTATAATAGCCCACAAATTTCATAGAACTACTAAACACCCACATCACATTATTAGCTGCAAAATTACAGAAAGATACTTAACGGTCATTCTAACAAAGCATTACAACATAATATTTAAAAAGGCACATATTCAAACAATAACACCCGCCACCCCCCACATTCTACACACATACATTGGTGAGTATTTTTTTTCCTAGAAGAATGCATGGTAAGACAAACAATACACACCCCAATCGGACAGCATGGTCAAATCAAGCCACTTTTGATGGTGAAAATGCACAATAATTACAGAAAACATATAACTCTAGTGAAGCATTTGTCATTATGAACAATATCATTCCTTATCCCACAAAAACCACAGCAAAAAAACACAGCCTCTTGTCAGGCCAAATCAACCCCCTTACTGAAGTCCTTTATATAAGCTAGCACACTGACACACGCCCAATAGAAGTACACGCCCACCAGTATCTTTCAATCTGTCCAAATACCTAATACTATTTGCTATATTAACCCTTGGCTATGTTCATCAGATCAGTATAACTCTAGGACAAAATTCTAAGTTAGTGGTTCTCAACCCTGTCTTCAAGTACCCCCAACAGGTCATGTTTTCATGCTTGCCATTATTTTGCACAAGTGATTTGATCAGTTTCACTGCCTTAGTAATTACCATAGCTGTTTCATCTGAGGGAAATCCTGAAAGCATGACCTGTTGGGGCATCCTGAGGACTAAAGTTGAGAAACACTGATCCAAGCAACAGTTTTCTAACCTGCACAGATGTACCTGTGCAGTGTAAACCCTACAATTTGAAATGTCCAAGTTCTTGGCTGCAATAAGCTTCCAATTTAAAGTCCCAAAATAACTTGCTTATATTACAGACTATTTGGGCAAGAGACAAATAAAATGCCAGCCTGTCTTTGGATTGTGGTGAGAAACCCACATAGGGGGTAGATATAAACTTCAACACAAACATTAGCATATCCGGGATGTGAACCAGCAACCACTTGGGTGCCAGGTGGATTTGCTAGCCACTTAGGTAGTGAGCACATGTCTTGTCCATGACTGTGCTGTGAACAAGCCCTAAGTTCATAGCCATGCTCAATGTCACAAGTAATATATAATATATTGTCCTAAGTATTGGGAAATGTGCCTTTACACACACATGAACTATTATGGCAGCCCAGGGTTCAGTATAGAGTTGGGCCACCCTTTGCAGCTATAACAGCTCAACTCTTCTGGGAAGGCTGTCCATAAGATTTAGGGGTGTGTCTATGGGAATGTTTGATCATTCTTCCAGAAGCCCATTTGTGAGGTCAGATGTTGGACGAGAAGGTCTAGCTTGCCGTCTCCACTCTAATTCATCCTAAAAGTGTTCTGTTGTGTTGAGGTCAAGACTCTGTGCAGGCCAGTCAAGTTCCTCCAGGGTCTATCTGTATCAGCTTTGTGCCTCACAAGGTAACAGAGCTGCCTAAAAGAGCTTAGTTCCCAGGTTTGAAAGCCAAGCACACCACTTCTTGTAGAGACGTTGTTTGTTCTCACTATATTGGTAAACATAACTCGTGGCTCAGGGCCTTACATAAATTATGTCTAAATGTAGTATTTATGTGCAGGAGGGTTCCACCACCTTTGCAAATCTTGCCAGATAACCAAAAGTATTGGGACTCCTGCCTTTACACGCACATGAACATTATTGTCAACCCAATCTTAGGCCTTAGAGTTCAAATTTGATTTGGCCCACCCTTTGCAGCTATAACAGCTTCAACTCTTCTGGGAAGGATGTCCATAAGGTTTAGGAGTGTCTATGGGAATGTTTGGCCATTCTTCCAGAAGTGCATTTGTGAGGTCAGGCACTGATGTTGGATGAGAAGGCCTGGCTCACAGTCTCTGCTCTAATTCTGCCAAAAGGTGTTCTATCTGGTTGAGGTGCAGGCCAGTCAAGTTCCTCTACACCAACTTCCCTCATCCATGTCTTTATGGACTTTGCTTTGTGCACTGGTGCGCAGTCGTGTTGGAACAGGAAGGGGCCATCCCCAAACTGTTCCCAAAAAGTTGGGAACATGAAATTGCCCAAAATGTCTTGCTGATGCCTGAAGAGTTCCCTTCACTGGAACTAAGGGGCCAAGCCAAACCCCTGAAAAACAACCCCACATCATAATTTCCCCCTCCATCAAATGATTTGGACCAGTGCACAAAGCAAGGCCCATAAAGACATGGATGAGGGAGGTTGGGGTGGAGGAACTTGATTGGCCTGCACAGAGTCCTGACCTCAACCAGATAGAACACCTTTTGGCTGAATTAGAGCGAAGACTGCGAGCCAGGCCTTCACATCCAACATCAGTGCTTGACATCACAAATTCACTTCTGGAAGAATGGCCAAACATTCCTATAGACACACTCCTAAACCTTATGGACAGCCTTCCTAGAAGAGTTGAAGCTGTTATGGCTGCAAAGGGTGGGCCAAATCAATATTGAACCCTACGGACTAAGACTGGGATGCCATTGTTGTAGAAATTTTATTAGGATGTGTTGATAATGTATTGTCACAGTGTCTCCCAGTCACCAGTGTTAACAGTATTCGCCGTGTATAGCGAATATGGCTTTAACCGACAATGACCACTAGCAGTGAAAATCTTCCATTAATCTGTAACCACACACTACCCGTCTGATTATTCCGGCCGGCAGGCTCTCTGAGCAGTTAACGCTGTAGCGAATTCCGGTCCGGATCTTTGGATGTGCGATGTGCATTCCGTGACGCAGGTGTATGACCCGTCAACCGGGGGCCCCCCTGTATTATTGTGTAGATAAATCCAGTTGACGGGGATGTACTTGTGGTGTAGAATCATTATTGCCTTTTATGTAAGGATAATGGCCTGTAAGCATTTTTGTCATGTTTGATCCACATGACAGAAACACGCAGCTATACTCCTTTGTGCATAATTTAACCTCTAATGGAACAGTAGTATAATCTCTATCAAATATGGTCCAAAGAATCATATTTCATAGGATTCACGCTAATGGTTGATGGTGGCAAAAGCATGCACATGAATTAGCGAAACAGGCATCATGAGTTAACATGCTGGTCTTTGGTGCAGAATACACCACGTGTGGGATTCATTGTATAGGGTTTGGCACGGTTTTGAGCTCCACGTGTGTTTCACTGTTAATTGGGGAGCGTGCATCTTAGCACACCTTTCGATGGGAACTCATGCATTGCTGCCTTCGCTCATTCATGAACATACACGCCCCTTTCGATTGTATAGTTTGAATATAAACAAGTGTGTCATTGGTTGTTATTTTGTATTGAGCTCATGTCATGTGACTGTGCCTTGGAGGCTGATTGGCTGATTGTGAAGCCTCCAAGTCCCTTTGTTATCCCTGTCTGATCCCTATAAATAAAATCCATGTGGTTGGATACTCAGGACTGACGGGCGAGCTTGCAATGTGAGAACAGCTATTGTGTCTGGTTTACTTGCTTTAAAACGAGTGCACTCAAATGCATTATGCAAAAGAGCTGAAAAGTGTGCTTATTAGCGCAAGCGAAATATAATGCACACAGCCTATTATAATTGCTATTACACCATTAAAATTCATGTGCGTGTAAAGGAAGGCGTCTCAATACCTTTGGCTATCTGGCAAGATTTGCAATGGTGGTGGAACCCTCCTGCACAAATACTACATTTAGACATAATTGATGTAAGGCTCTGAGCCTCGAGTTATGTTCACCAATATAGGGAGAACAAAAAACATCTCTACATGATGTGGCGTCATTGTGATTCAAACCCAGGAAATAAGTGCTGTTAGGCAGCAGTGTTACTTTGTGAGCCACAGAACTGATACAGATAGAAACTTACTGCACATATATACTGCATTTCTTTGGATATATAGGTGACGGAATTACATTAGTCAGGAGTCATTCTTTTTAATTTATTCTGTGATATTTGGTGGTTCTTGGTGCTGTCAGTGTAGAATAGTGATGTTACCATCCTATTTTTGGAAATTACATTTTTATTTATGATGTTGGTACACATATCACATTTTTTAGCTCAAATTAGGATCATTTGTAAATGATAAAAAATATAAAATTGTGACTCATTTAATATTTGCAGAAGCAATGGTGTTGTTTGTGGTTTGTAAAGACACCTGTGTGAGTTTGGGGAAATATTTTAGTGAAATAGGCTTCAGCAAGTAAAAGTTACAGAGGAGAAAAATATTTTACCAAAACATGAAGAGATTGCACATTCTAGCATTCTTAAAAACAAAATAGATCATGAAGTTGCAACATTGTTGTAAGGACAATTTCTTTGACAGAAAGATACATTTCATCTCAACATGAAAAGGATTTATTTGAGAAAGTAGCAATTACAGGCGGTCCCCGGGTTGCAAACAAGATAGGGACTTTAGGTTTGTTCTTAAGTTGAATTTGTTTGTAAGTGGGAATAAGTACATTTTTTAAGTGTAGCTTCAGCCAAAATAACTATTTTTAAGTTTTTTGGATAGCATAGGGAAGAGTTAACACCCCTGTAATGTTTGTTTTGTTGTCTATGTTTCTGTTCAGAAGATTTAACCTCACTTCCTGTCCCAATGATAATTGGATTTTGACAATTTTGAGTTGTTGGGGATACAAACATTGGTAATAAAGCATCAGTGGAGACCCCTTTTTCCCATAATAACTCTTACAGGAGTGAATTTCCCTTCCTAGGGGGAGATTTCCCCTCACTTCCTGTTGTCTCCCTCCGTTTGTAAGTAGGAGTCGTTCGTAAGTCGGATGTTTGTAACTAGGGGACCGCCTGTATACCATTAGAATGAATGGCTGAAAATTGCATTTGGGCTACATAACTTGCATCTTCACTCAAAAAAGCTGTGTAAAACAGCTCTCATTTTGGTATTTACTATTTACTCATGGATTTACCACATGAGGGTTAAAAACTGAATTGTTTTGTGTCTGAGAATGCTCAGTTGTGCTAATTTGTGCTGAGCATCTAAATGTTAAGAGACGGGGAATTTATCTCTTCTCAGACTTTTAAAGATATTTCAATGTAGAAAATGGAAAATTTCCTATCAAATACTTACCGTAATTTTCCTTTCCTGATGGACTCCATGGCAGCCTATGTGTGGGTTAACCCCGCCTCCTCTCCAATGCTATAGGACCCCATTCCCATAAATGTGTGATACCGTGTTCCGTAAATAGCCTACTTCCTGATCCATGGGTGGGGACTCCGTCTGCCATGGAGTTCATCAGGAAAGGAAAATTACGGTAAGTATTTGATAGGAAATTTTCAGTTTTCCGGACAGAATCCATGGCAGCCTACATGTGAGAAATAACTAGCCAAACCACATGGGAGGGTATGCTTGAACAAAAGAATTGAATTTGTCCTGTCAACTGACAGGATACTTCTTCCAAAGTTTACAGAAGATAAAAAGGCTGGTTCAACACAATAATGCAACATGAAAGTATTGATGGAGGCCCACGAAGCTGCCTTGTAGATGACCTCTGGCGCTACATGACGAGCAGCCGCCCAAGATGCCGCCAACCCTCTAGTCGAATGAGCTGTCACTGCCTCTGGAGGAGCCAACACCTTAGCCCTGTATGCCTGCTGGATCACGTGGACGATCCAAGCCACTATCGTCCTGGAAGAGGCCCGCCTCCCTTTGTTCTTTCCGAAGTGTAAGACAAAAAGATAGTCCAAGCATCTAAAGGTGGATGTAACTTGAAGGTATTCCTTCAGTATTTCGCCCACATCCAGCGGGTGAACATCCCCCGCCCCCAGAGTCTTGAACATGGGCAGGACAATCTCCTGATTCTCATGGAATATTGACGTCACTTTTGACTTGAGCATGGGTATGAGTGCTACCCTGTCGGGGGAAAACAGTCAGAAATGGCTCTTTATTGCCGAAGGCCCCAATCTCCGAGACCTGTTTGGCCGAGGTGACTGCCACCAGAAAGGTGGCCTTCATCGACAGATCCTTAATAGAAGCTGGCCCAGACGTAATAACAAGTTCTGAGAGTGAATCAAGTACTAGGGGCAAGTCCCACTTTGGGAACCTTGGTCTCCTTTGAAGTCTAAGTCTCGCTGCTCCCCTAAAAACTGTCGGACCAGAGGGTGCGAAGGCTGACGGGGCCGAAACTTGAACCCTCAGTGATCCAACTGCCAAGCCTAGGTCTAGACCAGATTGCAGGAGCCCCAGGACTGTTTGGACCTCCATGTTTCTAAATTATCTTCCCACAGTGGATGAGAACTCCACGAACTTGGCCCAAATTCTTCTGTACACTCTGTTCGTGCTTGCTCTCCTTGAGCTCATGAGAGTGGAGATAACGCCTGCTGTGCAGCCAAGGGCTTCCAACCTCTCCCTCTCAAGAACCAGACCGTCAGCCTCCGGACCACCGGAAAGGGGTGTAGGACTGTCCCTTGGGATAGCAGGTCCGGCCTGAGGGGGAGGGGTACTGGTTCTCGAACGCTCGGTTGAGTCAGGAGGGGGAACCACGGCCTGTTTGGGCAGTAAGGAGCTACCATCACTACCTCGATCGCCTCTGCACAGAGTCTCCACAGGAATCTCATGATGACTGGAAATGGGGGAAAGGCATAAGCCCTGTTGAAGTCCCACCTGTCCGTCAGGGCATCTGCCCTGCAGGCCTGGCTGCAGTGGCTCCGGGTGTAGTATCTCTCGACCTTGAAATTGCAGGGAGAGGCAAACAAGTCCACTTCGGGATGGACTCCCAACGACAGAATCCACTTGAATGTCTCCATGTGAAGGGACCATTCGTTGTTGCCTAGTCGTACCCTCGAAAGAAAGTCTGCCTTAATGTTCTGAGCTCCGGGAATGAACACCGCTGAAAGGTCAACTAGGTTCCTCTGGGCCCGTGACCTGATTGGTTCGACTTCTCGGAGCAAGGTGGGGCTCTGAGTCCCCCCTGTCTTTTCACATAGGAGACCACCATGGTATTGTCCATTCTTAACAGGACTGCCTTCCCTTTCAGGTGAAGACTGAAGGCCTGTAGAGCCCGAAAGGCTGCCCGAAGCTCTAGAATGTTCAAGCCTGGGATGAGGGTGCAGGGATCCCAACTGCCCTGTGCCAGTTCTAACCCACAATGAGCTCCCCATCCCACACCACTGGCATTGGTGGTAACCACTGCCCATGAGATGGAGTGGCACGTAAGCAGGTTCTTTTGCTGCAGCCACCAGGGGAGACTGGCCCTAATGGCCGATGTTATGCGGATGAGTTGATTGTTGTCGCCTGAATCCCATTGCAGGAGGAAACCTATCTGGAAGGGACAAAGTCTCCAAAGGGCCCATTTGACCATGGGAGTTGTGGAGACCATCGTGCCAATGATCTTGAGGCAGTGCGAGGCCCTCAGGTACGGGGATGTTAGGGCCCGTGACACCCTTTCTCGGATGATGGGGATTTTCTCTGCTGGCAGGGAGATTGTGCTCTCTACTGTGTCGAACTGAGCCCCTAGGTATACTAAGTGCTGCACTGGTTCCAGCTGGCTCTTCTCTAGATTCAACAGCCAGCCGAATTCGACCAGGGTGGGGATAACTTGAGATTTGTGGAAAAGCAGCTGCTCTTTTTCCTGAGAGAGTAGGAGGAGGTCGTCGAGATCGTGATACAACCAAATCCCTTTCGTCCTGATGAGTGCCACCACGGCCAGAAGAACTTTGGTAAAGGTTCGGGGTGAAGGCGAGAGCCCGAAAGGAAGACAGGTATATTGCAGATGCCTCGGCCCGACTGCGAACCAGAGGAACTTGCGGAATTCTTCCTCCACCGGTACGTGGAAATATGCATCTTTTAGATATATAGAGATGATCCAATCGCCAGGCTGCATGGCTTGCTGAATTGTCCACAGTGTCTCCATCTTGAACCTCTCGTACTTTATAAATTTGTTCAAGTAGGTCAAATCTATTACCGGATGCCAGGAGCCATTTTTCTTTAGTACGAGGAAAAGAGGGGAGTAAACCCCCTGGAACTCCTCATTCATCGGGACAGGCACCATGGCTCCCTGCTCCACCAATGACTCCACGTAGTCCAAGAGGACCTGCTTTTTTTTTCTCACAGTGGTAGTAGTGTTGTGACAAATCTGAGGGGAGGAATAGCGGTGAAGGACCAAGTGTGACCTGTTGATACCGTCTTGATGGTCCAGTAGTCTGAGATCGAGGCCGTCCAGACGTGCCAGAAAAGACACAGACGCGCCCCTAACCGACCCGCCTGGACAGGCCCAATCTCAAAACGACTTAACGGCCTCGCGTCCACTGGACGCTTGGCCCTTAGCGGGCTTCTGGAAAGCCTGCCCCCTTTTCCAATTCTTCCTGAAGTCTTTGCCTGGTCTGTAAGAGCGGGCTTCCCTTGAGCGCTCTGTACTGCGTCTTCTGCTCTGAGGCCTCCTCTTGCCAAACAGGCGCTTGTCCTGGGGCAGGAACCCTGACTTTCCGCCTGTTGCCCGGACTATGGCGCTATCCAGCTTGTTACCAAATAATGAGGATCCCTCAAAGGGAATTTTACACCAGGCCTGCTTAGACGCCGGATCAGCGAGCCAGGGGCGTAACCACAATGCCCTCCTGGCCGTGACCAAGGATAGCATAGTCTGGGCTGAAAGGCGTATAAGATCGATGGACACCTCCCCCAGGAAAGCTGTTGCTAGCTTCAGTTCCTGGACCGCTGAGCTCTCGGACAACTCTTCAGAGATGCTCCTGATCACAGAATCTACGCTCTCTGTCCAGGATTCCATTGCCTTGGATAAGGCGACGAGGGCCAAAGCGGGTTTGCAGTCCGAACCGGCCAGCCCATACATTCTCTTGAGGTCTTGGTGGATTCTCCTCTCAAGCCCATCCCTGAAGGACACTGCGTCCTTGAGGGGAAGAGTAATGTGCTTGGCCAGGCGCATCAGGGCCGCATCAACAAGGGGAGCATTCTCTAGGTGCTTCACATCTTCAGTTTTAAAGGGAAAAGCCTTGAGGTCTTACTTGACAAGGACATTGACAAGGACATTTTCTGTCTACCTTCTCCCACCCTTCCATAATGATCTCCTTGAGTTCCCCCAAGAGCGGGAAATTGGGGCGCTCTTTCCCCAGATGCTTAAAGAATTTCCTCTGTTTAGCTGGGGGTGTGGAGGGTTCTTCCCACTTAAGGGCTTCTTTTACTGCCTTGATTAGTCGGGAGACTAGGGCGAAATCAAAGCCGCCTGAGAAGTCATCCTCCTCCATCTCGCTGTCCGAAGACCTGAGCGAGGCATCATAAGACCGGAATAAGCCCATATCCTCCTGGGCCTCGTCGGCCATTGAGCCTGACATGGTGGTGGATTGGCTCTGCGTGTGGGACCTGTCCCATTCTTTTAGGGACTGCTGCCCTACATGCTTTACCAGCGATTCCATCTGCTGATTTCCAGTCTCTTTTTCCTCGACTGCCCAGGCATAACAGAGATCGCACAGAGACATGCCCTCTGGGACTTGTGCCCCACATCCCCAGCAGGCTCTGCAGCCAGAGCGGCTGTCGTCCCGGTGGGAGTGGTGTCTGGAGGAGGAGTGAGAACATCTCCTCTGGTGACGGTCCCCAAACGGAGAGTCACGTCTGGACCTAGATGAAGACCGCTGATGCTGCGGCCTGACCGGGTCTCTATCGTGTTGGACCACATACTGGCGGTCTGACCTGGAAGGACTAGGGGAGAAAAAGAAAGGGGAAACAAAAGAGAGCTGCCAGTGCGCTGGTTCATCCCTAAATGCTCCTGGCCCCTCCCATCCCTCCTGCACATACCTTGTGTGAGGGGGTTGGCCACAGGGGGGCGGTGACTTGTCCATGACGACCTGGCAGGAGTTCCGGACAGCACGCCTGCAGACTACAGGAAGCGATACCAAGGTCCTGGACGAGTGGCAAAGAAAAAACAAGAAGGTAGCAAAATGAGCCTACTTGCCCTTTAAGAGCCAAAATTCCAGCACAGCACAGCCCACCCCAGTTAGGGCTTACCTGTAGCAGGATGCTTAGGGCCTGGGGAGGCTGTCGCAAACTGCCCACAGAGATTCCCAAGGACCTCTGGGCTGACAGCAGTTTAAATTCCCCACGCTTGTGACATCACCGCCGCCCCCCCCCCCCCCTGTGCCTGTGCTCGCTACTCTACGGTCTCCCAGCGAACCGCGCACAAGTGAAGTAAGCCTCGCCTCTAATCGCGGGCCGCGCATGTGCGGACACTATTCGTGGATGAGACCCGGAACGAATGCGGCGCCCTGGAACGCTGATGCGCTCCAGACGCCATGGAACCAGGCAGGGAGCCAGGAAGACAAAACAAAGGAGGGGGAAGAGAGAGGGACAAACAAAAGAGTAACACAACCACTAGTGAGAATATAAAATGAAATACATAACTGCTGCCATGGAGCTTCGAGACCATCTGCCATTGCCAGCGACTGCACTCCTGCTGAGCATCCATCTTCTCCTGGGCATACCCAGGCTGTCCCCACCACTGGACACTTGTGCTTGAAGCCACCCGCCCGCCCGTGGCTGGGCCCTGGGCTTGCATTTGACAGTATGCCCGACTTCTCCGGATTGGATGCCATGAAACGTCTTACGAATCCAAGGAGGACAAAAAAGGAACACGGTCTCTGGCTAGAAGCACACATTTATGGAAATGGGGTCCTATAGCATTGGAGAGGAGGCGGGGTTAACCAGCACATAGGCTGCCATGGAGTCTGTCAGGAAATCACTTTTACACACAGTTTAAAAGCAGATTATCTTTAACCACTTGCCGACCGCCAACCGCAGGTTGACGGCGGCAAAGTGGCTCGTTATCGCAAATCGCCGTCATACGACGACGGCTGCGATAACGCGCACTGTGTTCGGGGAGGGCCAGGGAGCGGGTGCGGCAGCTTCGATTGCCGCCGGCTACCCGCTATCCCCCCCCCCCCGGAGTGAAGGAACGGAGGTCCGTGTATGTAAACACGGACCTCCGTTCTATGAAGGGGGAAGGGCTGTGATCACAGCCTTCCTGTATACGAAGGCTGTGACCACTTCCCTTCCCCAGCTAGGGCAGTCCCCATACAGTTAGAACACACCCAGGGAACATACTTAACCCTTAGAGCACCCCCTGCAGGTTAACCCCTTCACTGCCAATGGCATTTACTAATCAGTAATCAGTAATCAGTGCATTTTTATAGCACTGATCGCTGTATAAATGCCAATGGTCCCAAAAAAGTGTCAAAATAGTCCGACATGTCCGCTGCAATATCGCAGTACCGCTAAAAATCGCAGATTGCCGCCATTACTAGTAAAAAAAAAAAAACCCAGAAATGAATTCTCATCATCCGTAAACGCGACCACTTTTGCGCAAACCAATCAATAAACGCCGATTGCAATTTTTTTTATCGCAAATATGAGGAAGAATGTAAATCGGCCAAAAACGGTGAAAAAAAATGTTTTTTTATATATTTTGTTTGGATTTGTATTTTAGCAAAAAGTACGAAATTTGGGTTTTTTTTGCAAAATTGTCGCTCTTCTTTTGTTTATAGCAGCGATCAGAAATGACGCAGAGGGGATCAAATACCACCAAAAGAAAGCTCTATTTGTGGGAAAAAAAGGACGCAAATTTCGTTTGGGTACAACGCCGCACGACCGCGCAATTTTCAGTTAAAGCGACGCAGTGCCGAATCGCAAAAAGGGCTCCGGTCCTAAAGCTGGAAATCCTTCCGGGGCTGAAGTGGTTAAAGAATATACCACATATTTTAGTACAATTTAGGGGTCAGATCATGCTCTAAACATTATTTCTATTTGCACTACTCCTAGTCTTAAGTAGAGTAAGGATTTGGGCGTTATCTGTGACCTGGGAGCTATAGTAAATTTGAGTTTGGGAGTTATTTACAACCGCTGCTATTGTAAATTCCATTTGTGCGCTATTTACCACTGTTTGCCGTTTTCTGCCGCTAAATAGCGCACAGTTGCGCAAATGTGAGCCTGAGCGCTATAGTAAATTACCCCCAGTGTGTTTTTGTGCATTAAAATTAAAAAAAGTATTTCTTTCCCCAAAAAATTGCATTTGAAAAATCGCTGTGCAAATACTTTGTGAAAAAAAAAGTGCAACACCCACTCTTTCAATCTGTAGGGCCTCTGCTTTAAAAAAATATATATAATGTTTAGGAGTTCAAAGTAATTATCTAGCGAAAAAAAAATATTTTTTCATGTAAACAAGAAGAGTGGGTGATGATGGGCATAAAATGCCAGGACAGTTCAACCCCCACCCCCAATTGACCCCATTTTGGAAAGTAGACACCCCAAGCTTTTTCCTGAGAGGCATGTTGAGTCCATGGAATATTTTATACTTTGTCACAAGCTTTGGGAAAATTTACATTTTTTGTTTTTGCACAAAGTTATCACTAAATGATATATTGCTTGAACATGCGATGGGTGTATGTGGAATTAAACCTCAAAATACATTCTGGTGCTTCTCCTGAGTTTGGGGATACCACATGTGTGGGACTTTTTGGGAGCCTAGCCGTGTACAGAACCCGAAAACCAATCACTGCCTTCAGGATTTCTAATAATTTAAAAGGTTGGGAGAAATAGGTTTGTATACGGCAAGGTTATTCCAATCCGAAAAATTGCAGAAACAAATCTCTGGTGCCTCAAAGGTGCCAAGTAACCCCTCATGGATTTATTTGGACAAACCCGGTGATAAAAAAGTATAAATGTTTATTACAGTATTAAAATATGATACAGAGGAAAACAATAAAGAATAAAGAATGAAATAGTAATGAAAAAAGGCCACAATGGCTGTAACCGTGTGAAATACCCAACATGCACCTGAAAGGTCCGTCCACAATGTCAGAGCAGTGGGACTGGTCACAGGATTTTCCAAACATGCAAACCTGACATGTTTCGGACCACTTTGGGTCCTTCTTCAGAGGTACAAAACTTCAGTTGGGTGTTGTTCTCTACAATAGAAAGGTCTACAATTACTTTAAATAGTATGCAGTCATTCAATTGACATCATAATTACTATACATTGTATGCTCTAGGATACATTCAAGGAGGACTGTACACACAGCACTTACAAGTTTAAAAGCATCAGGCAGATCAAATGGAGAGGCAAAACATAATTTCCATCAATGGTTTACACCTGGAAACCAGGCTAAAGATAGTGTATGCCCGAAAGGTGGCTGTCAGGGATCCAGACGAGCGTTGCGATCGTGCACGCTTGTGCGCACGCGCTCACGGATTCAGATGAAGGTTCCCACAACAGCTCGGAGGCGCGCACATCTACTCATGCACAGGGATGTTGTCAGGGCACCAATAGCAGGAGGACTCTAGGACCCAGAATCCGTCGGAGAAGGAGGGCTCTAGGACCCAGCATCTCTGCCAGCACATCACATGGGCCTTTATAAGGAAGTCAGACTTTGGCTGAAGTGCTGTCTGGTCTGCAGCTTGTCAGTACCTGTACCTGCTTGCCCGTTATCTGCTACCTGATCCGTTACCTGATTAACACAGCTTATTTGGACCACTCTGCTTTCTCCTATCCTGATCCGGCTTGCTTTGGACCCTGCTTACTTCTGCCTGCCTGATACCCGTTGCCGAACCCAGCTTGCCTATGACCATTCTTTGCCTACCGATTCTGCTGCTCCGTTCATCTGTGATTGACCCGGCTTGTCTGACCATCCTCCTGCATGTTTCAACAGTCAACTGTCTGCTGTCCTGTGCTCTGCTTCCAGCTCCTGTGATCACTATCTGCTGCTGCTGTTCCTGTTTTCCAGCTATCTGCTGTCCGGTGTTACCAGCTCCACTCCAGCATCCAGTCTCCTGCTGTTTGCCAGAGGCACTCCTACCTCGTTGTACTCACGAGACTACTGTTCCCATTCCAGTGGGCTCTGAGTCAGAGCTGCATGAGAGGTCACCTCCTAGAAAAGACAGGCTCCACTCTCTCAGGTATGTGGTTCATTACAGTGGCGGTGGGTGGAATATGACAGCTGCAACAGACCACATGGGATGGGAGAAAAACGGCACAGCTACCGCAGACGAGGATCCCCCAGCTTGGAGAAACTACTCCTGCTGTTTGGTTCCAGCAAATGCAGATTGTTTAGACAGTAGCATGTAGTAGGGCCAGGCAATGGATGTAGAACTGTGTATATAAATAAGAGAAGTCAGTACATTTTAAATCCTATATACATTATGTATGTAAAAAAGAGAGTAATAGAGTAGAGTAGTACTAGAGTAGTATAATTCAATGGGCAGTATGGCACCAACAGAGGGAATGTGTATACATCTCATCTTATAGCCACAAAGACCCCTGGTAAGAACTAGGGATGGGCGAATGGTATGGCCCAAGCATAAGTTCGGAACTTTCGCAGGCGAGCAGCCGAACAAACGGGACATTTGACCGTTTGTTCGGCCCCCCGAACTGACCGCAATGCATTGCAGTGCTGAACAGTGCATTGCAAGCCCTCATTGGCTGAAGCAGGGAAAGTTTCAGTCAATCAGGGCACAGAGCACTGTCAGAGACATGATTGGACACTGTCATCATGACTTTATCCAATCATGGCTCATTCCCGCCCCACAGTATAAAAGTATTCTTTCAATGCCAGCCATTTTCAGTATGATTTCGGCGTGGAGAGAGATAGAACAGGGCTCTGTTCAGTGCTATTAGTTAGTGTGCATACCGTGCTGTTGTGCTTCAATTGTCAGTGTACAATATTAGTTTAGTGTCAGTCTAGGGATAGTGTGAGTGTAGTAAGGAGGACCATCATTCAGCTTTGCATTGTGTGCAGCTAGTGTCGGGACAGCTCAGATAGTTTCACTGTAGTGTAGTGAGACCGTGTCATTCATACATACATTAGTGTATATGTAGAGTAGGGACAACTCAGATAGTTTCAGTGTAGTGTAGTGAGACCATGTCACTAATCTTTACATTAATGTATAGCTAGAGTAGGGCAGTTCAGATAGCATCAGTGTAGTGACAGTTGAACACCGTATATTTGATTGCGTTACTGCCAGTTTAAAGCCATTTACTTCTGTGTGCATTACTGCCAGTTTAACACCATATAGTTCTGTGTGCGTTACTGCCAGTTTAATGCCATATAGTTTTTTGCGTTACTGCAAGTTTAACGCCATTTACTTCTGTGTGCGTTACTCCAAGTTTAACGCCATATATTTCTGTGTGCGTTTCTGCAAATTTAACGCCATTTACTTCTGTGTGAGCTACTGCTAGTTTAACACCATATAGTTCTGTGCATTACTGCCAGTTTAACGCCATATAGTTTTATGCATTACTGCAAGTTTAACTCCATATAGTTCTGTGTGTCACTGTATGTTTGACGCATTATATTGCAGTATATTATAGTGTATCCGTCGAGTGTGTCTGTATAGTGTGAGTACTCAAATTAAAATGCAGGAAACACCACTTTACACTGATTAAAGTGCATCTACGTACAGATGTCCATTTCTTCACATTTGCTAATAAGCACCGCAACCTCCCTCCCAATAATGTCAGCAACAAATGTGTCCACAGGCAAAGGTGGACGTGGTGGTCAGTCCTCAGGCAGGGCATCATTTCCTCTGTATAGCACGTGCTATCCAGCCACAGCATGCAGAGGAGGTGGTGGACTGGCTTACTAAACCTTCCTCATCATCCTCTGTCACGCAAGCAGAGACAAGTGCGCAGTCCCTTGCAGTTGCCAGAGTGGATAAACATGCCTTCTTTTTCACATCTATTCCTGCCATAGCCCCAACATCAGCTGAGTTATTTGACCACAGCGTCAGCCACTTGCTCCTTGATGATGCCCAGCCATTACTGGATTCAGATGTTGGTTCTGAGGTTGAGGATGACAGGAACATGAGGCAATTTTTTACAGCAAGGCCAATTCTTGCTTTCATCAAGAGTACCTCTATAGGGTTACGGTGGGAAGGCGCCACCGACACCCAAAGACCAATTTTTCTGCACCTGTTTGACAGGTGCATATCAATGCAATTTTTATTACAGAAAGGCCAATTCTTGCCTTCATGAAGAGTAGCTCTATAGGGTTATGGTGTGAAGGCACCACCGACACCCAAAGCCCAATTTTTCTGCACGTTACTTCTATCCAAATTCAAAGTGACACCAGAATTTATCCAAAAAATCTCTAATCTTGTTCCCATTGCACTACATTGTGACCTCATCACACACACTGGCTCTCCAGCTGTTGCTGAGCAAAATAAAGGCAGCTTGCAGGGAAAATGTAATTTTGGCTTTATAAATGCAGCAGATTCTAGACATGGTACAGATCTGTCACTTTACAGGTAGACCAAGGGGACCCCCCAGGCACTATATTTGAAGGAATTTTTAATTTTATGCTTTCACTTTAAAAATAAAAAAAAATCACTGCTCATTTAAAAATGACGTTTTTTACAATCTTTTTTTCATTGATACATGTCCCCCAGGACAGGATCCAAACCCCTATAACCATTGTATGCCCAATTACTTGCAGATAAGCCTTCAAAATGGGCACTTTTGATTTTTGACGTTCGGGTCCCGTTGACTTTAATGGGGTTTGTTATTCGGGTCCGAACTTTCGCGACGTTCGAAAGTTCTGGTGCAAACCAAACAGGGGTCCATTTGGTCCATTCCTAGTTGGGACTAGCTTTTGTTGAAAAAGCCTACCTTGTCCTCCATATAGCAGCTGCAAATGATACTCCTGCAAGTAGGAAGCATGCACTGACTGATACTAGACAGTATATATGCCTGCAATCCAGATTGAGTGTAGACTCACCTGTGACAGTAATGGACTGCAGCTGTGCTGGAGATCCGCTCCCAAGCACCCATGGGAAGCAAGCATTGAGCGCGGATATGGGATTGGAATAGAAACATGGTTCGTGACGCAGGCCCGCTCCGAGGGGCGGAGCTGCATTCCACATTACGCCGACGAGTGTGAGGTCACTTTCTTGCACTCCAACCTGGAATGCAAATAGGAAGGGAACCGCAGAAAACTGTGATCCCTTCAGACCAAGGAGATGCCCAGTCAAGATCCGGTCTGGTGATGGGATACTTGAAAGGGCCCACGTGCCCCAGCCTGCGGGGTGTGCCGGCCACCCCCAAACCCCCCGTGGGCAGGGGAGTGCTTGCAGCCTTAGGACTGGGGGGCAAGTCCAGTCAAGTGACCCATAAAGCCGGTGGTGGCAAAGCGATGGATCTGGGAAAATAGTATAAAGTTTTTCATTATCACAAAAGTGGGGGGAGGACAATGTGGCCCTCCAGAGCCCCTGGCAGGGTCTGACTGCCAACTTTTGGCCCAGGGGCAAGTATAACCCAGAGTTCCATGGTAGAGCGACTCGGCCCCACTTTCTGTCTCTTCCCTGCCTCCTCCAAACTCCAACCTGACACTTTCGTCATCCATGTAAATTTGCCTTTTCATTGCCAGAGCCGTTTTTGCGTTTTTTGCACACATGTTTAAAAAATCATTTTAGGCCTAAAGATTACACAAAACTCCCAAACATTATATATTTTCTCAAAGTCGACACCCCAGAGAATAAAATAGTGATAATTCCAATTTCTTGTGTAACATGATATTACCGCAAATTTTCTGTAAAAAAGCACACTAAGTGAATTTCAAGGCAAACAAATGCAATAAACTACCCAAATTGTTGGTAATACATAAAAGATGAGGTTGCACTGAGTAAATAGATGTCAACCTTTAATTTTGTGTGGAATGGCTACAAACTTTAGTACCCTATATTTTCTATAGGCAATGCTTCAAAAGCCCCCTATAGGTCATCAGTTTATTGTTACAGAGGAGGTCTTGTGTTGCTCTCATTCCTGCGTGTGCGGTAATATGGAACATGTGTATCACAATCAATGTTTTCATGTGTAGGCGCTCCTGACGCATGTGTTTACATTTATACACGTGTATATGTAGGGCTTAAATTTTTTTTGGGGG
>BLSH010384386.1:150799-167479 GCA_018402905.1 Glandirana rugosa | reverse complement strand
ACACATTAAACACGAGCATCTTGCGGACTTCCACGATGAAGTTACAACCCGGAGACATACACCGGTCTCACACATTTTCAGAATGTGTACACCATAGCGGTATGAGCCCCCCTCATCATCTTACATAAAACCCCACAGTAAAAACGATACATGTACGATACACAACCTTTATAGTATATTTACCTGTTGAAACACATTTTTTTTACGCAAAAGTAAAAAAAGGGTGTAAAAGGTTTTTGATGACCTTTTTTTACTGTACAAGTTTTCTGAGTGATACGGAGTATCTAATATGCAACCTTATATGATATTTCCAACACATAGCATGTACATAGCAAAAATGACACCCCAAAATACATTCTACTACTCCCCCCGAGTATGGCGATACCACATGTGTAAGACTTTTACACACTCTGGCCACATACAGAGGCCCAACATTGAAGTAGCACCTTCAGGCGTTCTACGAGCACAAATTACACATCTCATTTCTCAACCATCTGCCTATTACACTTTTGAAGGTCCTGGAGCACCAGGACAATGGAATTGCCCACAAAATGACCCCATTTTGGAAAGCAAACACCCCAACGTATAATCTATGATGCATAATGAGTCTCTTGAACATGTCATTTTTTTCCAGTAGTTTTTGGAAAATGTAGGAAAAAATGAAAATGCTTTTATTTTTACACAAAGTTGTCCATTTATATGATATTTCCAACACATACCATGTACATAGCAAAAATGACACCCCAATATAGTAGTATGGCGATGCCAAATGTGTGAGACATTTACAGGTGATGTTTACTCATGGGTGTGACGGTCACTGAGAGGTGATTGGCGATGGTCACTGATGGGTGACTGGTGGTGGTCACTGATGGGTGACGGGTGACTGGCTGTGGTCACTGATGGGTGACTGGCTGTGGTCACTGATGGGTGATGGGTGCCTGGTGGTGGTCACTGATGGGTGACGGGTGGAGGTTACTGATGGGTGACAGGTGACTGGCGGTGGTCACTGATAGGTGATGGATGACTGGCGGTGGTCACTGATGGGTGACTGGTGGTGGTCACTGATGGGTGACTGGTGGTGGTCACTGATGGGTGCCGCGTGTCTGGCGGTGGTCACTGATGAGTGACGGGTGTCTTGCGGTGGTCACTGATGGGTGACCGGTGTCTGGCGGTGATCACTAATGTGTGACAGGTGACTGGCGGTGGTCACAGATGCGTGACAGGTGACTGGCGGTGGTCACTGATGGGTGACGGGTGACTGGCGGTGGTCACTGATGGGTGACGGGTGACTGGCGGTGGTCACTGATGCATGACAGGTGACTGGCAGTGGTCACTGGTGGGTGACGGGTGACTGGCGGTGGTCACTGATGGGTGACGGGTGACTGGCGGTGGTCAATGATGGGTGACGGGTGACTGGCGGTGGTCACTGATGGGTGACGGGTGACTGGCGGTGGTCAATGATGGGTGACGGGTGTCTGGTGGTGGTCACTGATGGGTGACTGGCGGTGGTCACTCATGGGTGACGGGTGACAGGCCACGGGTGATTGGCGGTGTTCACTGATGGGTGACAGGCCATGGCCAGTGATGGGTGACAGGTGACAGGCCACGGTCAGTGTTGGGTGACAGGCCACGGTCACTGATGTGTAGCGGTTGACACACCATGTTAACTGATGGGTGACGGGTGACACGCCACGGTCACTGACGGGTGACACGCCATGGTCACTGATGGGTGACACGCCACGTCACTGATGAGTGATGGGTGACAGGCCATGGTCAGTAACTGGTGACAGGCCACGGTCGCTGATGGGTGACACACCATGTGACTGATGGATGACGGGTGACATGCCACGTCGCTGATGGGTGACGGGTGACAGGCCACGGTCACTGACGGGTGACGGGTGACAGGTGCACTTTATGATGACAGTCTGATGACAGGTACACTTTATAATGACAGGTACAATTGATGATGACAGGTACACTTTATGGGGGCAGATGGGGTGACTGTTGGGTGACAGGTGCATTGGGGGGGCAGGGGGGATGTGACAGTGTGTGCTTTTACTGTACAGATCAGTAACTCACTGATCCCAGCTCTTATCTCCTCACACCGTAGATCACAGCCGATCACAAGGTAACAGCCACCGGCCAGCGGCTGATACCAGTGTAGGTGTAAGGCAGTGTTCTCTGGGAACACGTCGCCAGCGACACGCACGCGCAGAGCACTCACGATTGCGCGCATGCGCCGTGCGAATGGGGGAAGTGCCGTTTGTGATGAGCCGTGGCTTTGTCACGGCTGATCACATGGTAAACAGCCATGGCCAATGGCTGTTCACCCCCGTCGGTGGCGCGGTGTGTTCTGGGGACACGCCGACACCGACAGAGCTGGGATGCGCGCGCCCAATCGCGCGCAATCCCGGCTTAAAGGGACGACTTCATATGACATCATCCCAGAACGAGAGGCTTACCGCTCCGCCGTCATATGACGGTGGGCGGTGGGCAAGTGGTTAAACCAACAAGGGAAATGAGGACCTCTAGTGGTGGGAGACCAAAAAGAATAAATTGGTTACCAACTTATTTTACAATAACCATGATAAAAGACAAAACAAAAACACAGTGCTCTAGGGCGTACAGAAACAGAAGCACAATGGGAAATAAAAAGAAAGAAGGGGAGGAGGGAAAGGGGAAGAAGAAGAGGGGAACGGGACTAGGGAGAGGCTCCAAAATCACAACTTTTTATAGATTTTTTTCACACATACTGGTGATCTGGAATTTTATAGATAGGCAACTCCTATCCTCATATTGATTAGTGGTTCCAAATTAATAATAACTACTGCAGTAGGGAACAGACACAAAAGATACACTCAGCATCTTTCCAAATAACTCTTCTTCTTTATTATGACGCAATTGAAGGTTTTTATACACATGATTATGTAGGTATCACATTAATATTACAATTGTACTTGTATGGTAACAAGGGCCGTAACATAGGCAGACTAATTCTAATCAGGACTCAAAAGAATGCAAACATGTAATGAAAACATTATTAGTGCCGTGTGCACAATGAGCACAGTGAGCAATACATACAAAATAGAATGCAATTACTTACAGTACTTATACATTTCCATTATAATCTCCCCTCTTTTGAAAAATATTTTGATCACTTACCATTCCTGCTATCACCTTTAACCTGGAATCTGCACACGCTTAGGTGGGGGTAGTCCTGGCCAAAAATGCAAAACTCCATTGTGGAGAATATAATAGCTGTGAAGCTTTTTGAAGTTGAATTATTAATCCCAGTTATACTGGGCCATAACTAGTCTGGAATCTGTGAGTTGGACAAACCCAGCAAGTGTCCAGGGCCGTAATGCAGCATCCTTAGTTGCCTGGTCTGCTTCCATGTGTGAGTTTTATTGTTAGTATGGCTACCTCAGCAAGAAGCTGGAAGGCTGAAGACAGCCAATCAGTTAGCTTAGAATGCTTGATTGGTTTACCTGCCGAAGTAAAAAAAAACTTCTATCCCTTCTAATGGAACCAAAAGCTCTCTAATTTCCCTACTATCTATATAAATATATACATTTTTGATAGCTCATAGGCTTTGATAAAGCATGGAGCTCTGCTTGTTGAGCTGGGAAAGAAGGATCCAATGACTCTGAATACAGACTATCCTTCTGGGGGGTAAACTGCATACTCAGTATGGGCATTGCCATCCTCAGTATACAACCGGGATCAAATCTACAAAAAAAACTAATATCTGGGTCTTCAGGGAGTGTATCCTGTACTGGGCTCACAGCAGCTGATTTCTATGTCATCAATGTAACACATGTGGTTGTCTTTGTCTCCAGCCTCCTCCAATAGAGGCAAATAAAGTGGCTGGATTCAAATGTACACATTTTTTATTGTTAGATTTGTACATAAACAACAATACAAATTCATATTTTAAACCTTTCATTAGACAAATATTTAGTTTGGCTGTTTGCAATATTTGCTGCACAGAAATGTGGGACCATTAAAAATTAAATATTTGACCAAAATAATGTCTGTAACTTTGTAAACTTCATGTAGCAGCACTTTGCTACTACTACTCTGATATACTGGGGTGAAACCTTCATTACAGAGTCCAATTTGCATAAATATATTACAATGGCTTGTTTTCCTATCACTCTGTTTGTGTAAGAATTCCAATGTCATGTTTCAAAAAGACAACTTTTCCTGGCAAAATAATAATTTTTCATTGCTTGCTCTGTTGTTAGTTTTAGCAAAATAACACAAGTTCTTAGTTTCTATCTGACATTATTTTCCTGATCTCATAACATAATAAATGATAACAATACCATGCAGTCAAACAAAGATGTCCATAAATCTAAAGTATTCTTTTGCTTATAACACTGCACTTATAAGGGAAAGGAGCACATCATTTCACAATCCACACCTTCTGCTTTGGATTTCAAAAATAAATAAAAACAAAAGTACCAACAATCTGTATATGACAGAACAGAAAGCCCTCGGCCAGATCAAAACAGCTGGATGCAGGTGGCATCTATCCTAACAGGGTGTGTGGACTTGATGTGATGGGTCTGTTATATTTACATTTTTATTAATTACTCTCACATCATGGACCGCACATCAAGGTATTACCAGACCTTTAGATTTCATTTCCGACCAAAGGTTGTCTAAACTAATTACAATATACCTATATTATTAATAAAATTGTAAAACTTATATCAGAAATGAATACTCCAGTGATAATCCCAATATCACACCCTAATTCTAATATATATCCACAGATATATTTCCTTAAAGGAGTATATTTTGCTTAATTTCAAAGGGTACAAAGGGTGCAGGCAGAAGAGTCGTCAGGTGCAGGCAGGGTCATCAACGGGCTGTCAGCAAAGGTACACAGGGATCAGGCAGAAGAGTTGTCGTGGGCAAGCTGGGGGTCGGTGCAGGCAGAGATCAACAAGGTCAAGGACAAGCCGGGTCACAGGAACAGATACTCAGATAATCAGGTAGCTCAGGAGCACTCACACGCTGTAGAACGGACAGCACCGGCTGCAGGGTGCTGCCTGCTTAAATGGGCCGTTTGCCGCCATTGCCACGCGCGAACGCGCACAGGTGCAATTTCAGCCACAGTCCTTTCCTAACATTGCCCCCCCAAGGGGCAGCCTACGGATGCCCAGACTTAGCTGTTCCTTTTAAAAGCTTGAATCAGTTCATCCGCATGGATATTTGTTTCTGGTTCTCAGGAACTTTCCTCTGGGCCGTACCCCTTCCACTTAACCAGATAGTGGGTGGAACCGCCTCTTCTCCGGCAATCCATGATGGCCTCCACCTCGAATTCCTCCTCGCCATTTACTAATACTGGCTCAGGTGGATCCATTCTTCATCCCGGAAAGGGATCTGTGGACGCCGGTTTCAGCAAGGAGGTGTGGAACACCGGATGGATACGTAAAGATGGAGGGAGGTAGAGCTCATATGCCACCCTATTAATCTTTCTCTTCACAGTGAAAGGCCCAATGAACCTCGGGCCCAACTTCTTTGAGGGGCATGCCTGTCTCAGGTTCCGAGTGGAAAGTCAGACCTGGTTGCCTGGCTGCAATTCCAGCTTCCCCCGCCTTCTTTTGTTGAAAGCCTCCTTGTTCAGCTCTTGAGTCCTGGACAGGGTGTCCTGTAGGAGTTTATTGTTGGTTTCGAAGAAGTCTGTGGCCCTTTGAGCCGCTGGCACCGTATTTTCCGTGGACAGATTGGGAAGAAATGTGGGGTGGAAACCATAATTGGCCCAAAATGGAGACTGCTTAGTGGCTGAGTGGATGGTGTTATTATAAGCGAACTCGGCCAACGGCAGTAGTGAAGCCCAATCATCCTGAGAGAATGAAGAAAAGCATCGGATGTACTGCTCGAGAATCTGGGTCGCTCCGTCAGTTTGGCCATTGGTCTGGGGGTGATAAGCGGAGGAGTAAGACAGCTTAATTTCCAGAGATGAACACAGAGCCTTCCAAAACCTGGAGGTGAATTGGACTCCATGGTCTGAGATGATGTTGATGGGAACCCCATGAAGTCAGACTATCTCCTTGATAAAAGTCTCTGCTGTTTCAGCAGCTGTGGGTGTGCCCTTCATGGGGAGGAAATGGGCCATTTTTGTCATGCGGTCCAGAACCACAAATATAGTAGAGTACCCTTGAGAGGGAGGTAACTCCACAATAAAGTCCATGGCTATTTGGGACCATGGGCATTCAGGCACTGGAAGCGGGATCAGGAGGCCCCAAGCCTTGGCTTTGTCAGTTTTGTTGTGGGCACAGACGGAGCAAGTACTGATGTATCTCTTGCAGTCTTCTTTGGCTCGCGGCCACCAGCAGGTGCGGGAGAGTAATTTGGTCGTCTTGCGTGCCCCAAAATGCCCAGCCAGTTTGTGGTCATGGCAGAGTCCTAAAGTGACCACACGTTGTCCTGCTGGCACAAAGATTTTATTGCCATACCACCATAGGCCATTCTTCGCCTGCAACCTGGAATCAGAGGGGCCAGAAGAGCCTGCCAGGGATCGTCTGATTTGCGATAACAAGTGTTCCTGGGTGAGCAGGAAATTACGTGAAGGAAAGAATTGTATCGGGTGGTGTGGAATCTCCGGGAGAGGGCGTCCGGTTTGACGTTCTTTGACCCCGGCCTACATGTTAGGTAGAACTGGAACCTTGAGAAGAAGAGCGCCCAACGGGCCTGTCGTGGTTTCAATCTCTTCGCCATTCCCAGATACTCCAGGTTTTTATGGTCGGTATATATGAGAATGGGGTGTGTGGCTCCCTCGAGTAGATACCACCATTCTTCCAGAGCTGACTTAATGGCCAGAAGTTCTCTGTCTCCAACGTCGTAATTCTTCTCCAGGGCGGACAACTTACGGGAAAAAAATGCTACTGAATGGAGCAGAGCTTTGGAGCCTTGTCTTTGAGAGAGGACAGCCCCCACAGCAGTCTCTGATGCATAAACTTCTAGGATGTAAGGCAATGCTGGGTTAGGATGTTTCAGGATGGGGACTGAAGTAAACAACCTTTTCAAAGTCTGGAAAGCAGCCTGGGCTTCGGTGGACCAGTGGAATCTGGAGTTTTGTTTCGTGAGTTGTGTGATTGGAGTGATGATGGCGGAGAACCCCTTGATAAATTTTCTATAAAAATTTGCAAAGCCCACGTAACTTTGGACCCCTTTCTTGTCAGATGGTGCCGGCCAGTCCAAGATAGTGGAGACCTTTTGGGGATCCATGTTGATGCATGTAACAGAGATGACTAGCCCAAGGAAGTGGATGCTGGGCTGCTCAAAGGCGCATTTCTCCGCCTTGGCATATAGCCCATGTTGCCGAAGGCGAATCAAAACTAGAGAGCCATGTCTGCGGTGCTCCTCAAGGGAGGAAGAGAAAATCAGGATATCATCCAAGTATATGATGACAAATAAGTCCAAATAGTCCCAGAATACATCATTCACAAAGTGCTGGAAGGTTGCAGGGGCGTTGCACAGCCAGAAGGGCATGACTAGGTACTCATAGTGCCCAAAACTAGTGCGAAAAGCGGTCTTCCACTTGTCGCCTTCTCGGATGCGGACTAGGTTGTATGCTCCACAGAGGTCAAGTTTGGTGAAGATGACATCGGAACCCAGCCTTTGAAATAGTTCCGGAACCAAGGGTAGGGGATAATGGTTCTTAACCGTAATTCGGTTGAGCCCCCTGTAGTCTATGCAAGGTAGCAGGGACCGGTCCTTCTTCTCCACGAAGAAGATGCCAGCCTCCGCAGGAGACGTGGAGGGTCTGATAAAGCCTTTATCCAAATTGTCGTCCAGATAGGCCTTGAGGGTGGCTAACTCTGGTTCGGACAGGGGATAGATCCTCCCAAAGGGCACTTTCGCTCCTGGTAAGAGCTCAATGGGGCAGTCATACGATCTGTGAGGTGGTAATTGCTCAGCCCCCTTCTTGCTGAAGACATCTAGGAAGCTGTGATAGACAGAGGGAAAAGCCAGAGGGGTGTCAGGGTCAGGATATGAGTCTAGGCTGAGCAAGGTGGGGGTTGCTTCGTCGGTGTGCTTCAGACAGTGCTGGTGGCAGTAGGTGGACTGAAATTTGACAGTCCCGGTGGTCCAGTCAATACTGGGGCCATGTGCCCGGAGCCAGGGCAGACCCAAGATGATGGGGAACAGAGGTGATGCTATAGCATCCAGAAGAAGCAGCTGCTGATGGCCGTCAGCTGTGGTGGCAAGTAGGGGAGCGGTCTCATGGGTGACCGTGCCGGATTTAATGGGGGATCCATCCCCCAGGCAGATGATCATCTTATGTGCCTTTGGTCGGAGAGGGGTGTGATGTGAGGCTGCAAATGCTTCATCCATGAAACAACTACATGCTCCTGAATCAACAATTGCTGGGACCAGGATAGTCCATCCGGGAAGCTTCATAGAAAGGGAGATAACAAAGTGAGAAGTTTGACTTGGCATGGAGGACATTTCATCTGAGGGAGCTGGCGGACACTTACCGCGTTTGGCAGGACAGAATCGCACTACATGTCCTGGTTCCCCACAGTACAGACACAAATTCAAGGAGAACCTCTGTTGCCTCTCTTCGGGGGTCAGAGAAGGGCGCAGAAGCCCTATTTGCATAGGCTCCGGTTGATCCAAAGGAGAAGAGGAGGAGGCCGTAGGAGCGAAGGGAGCCTGACTTGGGTACCTGGGAACACAGGGCAGCATCCAGGTGGGACGCAAGGGTCCCGAGGTTTTCTCGGTGTGGCGTTCCCGGAGACTCCGGTCGATCTGGATAGCCAGATTGATGAGTGCTATCAGGGTGTGGGGCACCCCTACACGAGCCAGCTCGTCCTTGAGGGACTCTGACAGGCCCAAGCGAAACTGGTGACAGAGTGCAGCATCGTTCCAGGCCGTGTCTACACTCCACCTCCTGAACTCCTCCACGTAGTCCTCCACTGAACGGCGGCCTTGTTGGAGGGCATGTAGCGCAGCCTCTGCTGTGGCGGCCTGGTGGGGATCTTTATAAAGCTGAGCCATGGCTTGGAAGAATGAGGGCAGGGTAGAAACTTCTGGTGATCTCTGCTCTCAAAGTCGGTGCGCCCAAGACTGGGGCTCCTCTTGCAGTAAAGAAATAACAAGTCCCACCTTTGTGTATAGCTCACATGAGTTACGAAAGGCTCTAAACTTGCAACGGTCTTCAGCAAACTTATCAGGCAGGGGGACTTTGGGCTCAGATGGCAGGGCCACAATGGTGCGGCCTGTGGCCTGGCTAGCTCCTGGAGCTGCAGGTGCAGTGAGCTCCTGAACCCGTTCTTCCAACCGCCTGTGTAAGGCCGGCCAGATGGACACACAGTTCATCCATAGCAGAGGGTGCTCCCTGCGCAGACTCAGACATGGCTGCCGTTGCTGTCACGCACCAGGTGGTGGAGTCTATCTTATGCTGGAAGCAACCACCTGGTTTGAGGACCCCTGGTAGAGCAGACAGGGGGTTAGGGAGCACAGGGGGGCATGAGGGCTGGACAGGATCACTGGTGATGGATTTGAAAGGTCCGGTAAAGGCTCGTGCAGGTAGCGGGTGGTCGTGCAGGCCTGGTCGGCAACTAGCTGGCAATGCGGTACAAAGGGTGCAGGCAGAAGAGTCGTCAGGTGCAGGCAGGGTCGTCAATGGGCTAGCAGCAAAGGTACACAGGGATCAGGCAGAAGAGTTGTCATGGGCAAGCTGGGGGTCGGTGCAGGCAGAGATCAACAAGGTCAAGCACAAGCTGGGTCACAGGAACAGATACTCAGATAATCAGGTAACTCAGGAACACTCACATGCTGTAGAACGGACAGCACCGGCTGCAGGGTGCTGTCTGCTTAAATGGCCCGTTTGGCGCCATTCCAGCGCACACACGCACGGGCACGCGCACAGGCGCGCGCGAATATGCACAGGCGTATAAAGTATTCTGTTTTGACTCTCCTTTTTCTGTTTTAGAATTTACTAGTTTTAGTGCCTGACCCTAAATGTATCCCACAACTTAACATCAAAATGTCCCTTTCTGTCTAGTGTTAATTGTTTGTCACTCTTCATTCATTTCGCTCACATAGATAGCTGTTCCTCTAGCTGTTTAAATCTGCATGATTCTTAGTCCTTTGGTAACCCAGTTACCTATTGTGGATCGCTGTCCACTCTAACCATTTACCTAGGGGCTCGCTATAGGCAGGAACCGCACCTTCGGTTCATATATTTTATAGCGCTCCTCTTGCGCTGGGCATTTTTGAGGGTCTCTTACCCTTCATTCCCTTACTTAATTTAATGCACATGACTGGCCAGTCTTCTCTCTTCTCTACTTGTGCCTATACCCTCTTGCCTCTAAACTACTTTATCTAGCAGATGTGTACTTCATATATAACCTGTGAACAGCACTATTCTTCCCTTTCTTATCTATAACACTTTGATGGACAGTATACAGTGACGACATAACATATAACCACCAATCAATACAGTTTGATTAAGGGGTGTAAAATAGATACCCTTTGTCCCGAAAATGCCTTACCGATCGGGGAAGTCTGATAACTCAAATGTAAGTAAAAGGCTAACCTCAGCCGGCTGATTATCACAAATTCCCAGATCGTCTTAAGCTCCTCGTTTGGGATTCTCAGGGTCACCTGTAATTCCCTCCTAAAGCAAAGCTCGCCATCTGACCTGGAATTTTATAGATAGGTAACTCCTATCCTCATATTGATTAGTGGTTCCAAGTTAATAATAACTACTGCAGTAGGGAACAGACACAAAAGATACACTCGGCATCTTTCCAAATAACTCTTCTTCTTTATTATGACGCAATTGAAGGTTTTTATACACATGATTATGTAGGTATCACATTAATATTACAATTGTACTTGTATGGTAACAAGGGCCGTAACATAGGCAGACTAATTCTAATCAGGACTCAAAAGAATGCAAACATGTAATGAAAACATTATTAGTGCCGTGTGCACAATGAGCACAGTGAGCAATACATACAAAATAGAATGCAATTACTTACAGTACTTATACATTTCCATTATAATCTCCCCTCTTTTGATAGATATTTTGATCACTTACCATTCCTGCTATCACCTTTAACCTGGAATCTGCACACGCTTAGGTGGGGGTAGTCCTGGCCAAAAATGCAAAACTCCATTGTGGAGAATATAATAGCTGAGAAGCTTTTTGAAGTTGAATTATTAATCCCAGGTTTTTATACACATGATTATGTAGGTATCACATTAATATTACAATTGTACCTGTATAGTAATTTCGTCTGGCACAAATATATTGCCTGTATGGAATAGATGTTTTAAATGATGTAAGGTGGAAGCTGGAAGTTTCCAAAATGGTATTACCCGCCATGGGTTTTCTATACAAATCACTTAATAGTCGACCATCCGGATGCTTTTGTATGGTCAAATCCAAAAAAGTGATGCGGATGAGATTGTAAGTCATGGTGAATTTCATATTGAATGTGTTACCATCATTGATGTAAATCAAGAATTGATTCAAAAATGTGGGTGGGCCACTTCAGAAAATTAGAATATTGTCGATGTATCTGTGTCACGCAAGGGCGTGGCACAGATAAATTGACCACTCTCCACTAGAAAAAAGAAGTCTCTCCCACTCCCCCATATACAAGTTGGCATAAGAGGGGGCGCAATATGTTCCCATGGCAACCCCCTGTACCTGGAGGTAGCGGGAGTCACAGAAGGTAAAGTAATTGTGCCTCAAGATGAACTCAAGAGCTTTCAAAATGAATTCCATGAGTTCGTGTTCAAGATGGTTCCTTTTTTGTAGGATATTTCCAATGGTTTTTAAGTCAATTTCATGGGCTATAGAGCTGTAAAAAGCCTCCACGTCTGTGCTATCATCTGTAGAAGATGGATGGTGTCTTTTGTAAAAGATGGTAGTTCTTCCACCAATGGTTTCAAAAAGCTATCGACAAATTGACTGAGATTCTCTCTGAGGCTTCCCTTGCTTGAAATAATAGGCCTGCCCGAGGGATCATTGGAGTCTTTATGTACTTTTGAGAGCGCATAGAAAGTTGCTTCACATGGATGTGAAATTCTAATGAACTCCCATGTGTCCTTTTTTATTATCTTATTCTGGTATGCTTTGTCTACCAAGTTGTAAAAAGCCTTACAATATGTTTCAATGGTAGACTTCGATATGGGGCGGTACCAATCTGAATTTTCCAGTATGTTTTTACACATACGGATATATTGTGCATTGTCCTGTATGACCACATTTCCTCCCTTATCTGATGGCTTTATTGTTATTTTGTCATTTTTGGTTAGGGATTTCAAAGATTTACATTCATTATGAGAGAGGGTTTTTCTAGAATTTTTTGCTATTTTTAATTTCTGGATGTCTTTAACCAGTTCCACACTGCCTACCGTCTATTTACGGCGGCAGTGTGGACGCTGGCCGCGAATCGCCGTAAAAAGGCTGCGATCTGCGAATGGCCGCTAGGGTGCGCGCGCGCCTGCCGCACTCCTTAGGAGTGTGCCCGTGGCTCTGGCGGACCCGATGTCCGCCGGCGAGCCGCGATGAGCAGCCACAGGCAAAGAGCGGGGAACCGCCGATGTAAACACGGCGGTTCCCCGCTCTGTTAGTGGGGGCATGGGAGATCTACTGATCCCTGTCACTGGGATCAGTTAGATCTCTCATGCCCATAGTAGCCCAACCCCCCCCACAGTAAGAACACACACAGTTAACCTCTAGATCTCCCCCTGCATGTTAACCCCTTCACTGCCAATGACATTTATACAGTAATTAGTGGACATTTAAATTTCTGATCACTGTATAAATGTCATTGGTCCCAAAAAAGTTTCAAAAATGTCCGACATGTCTGCTGCAATATCGCAGTACTGTAAAAATCGCAGATCGCCGCCATTACTGGTAAAAAATAAAAAAATAAATAAAAACACCAGAAATTAATTCTCACCATCCATAAACGCGGCCACTTTTGCGCAAACCAATCAATAAATGCCGATTGCGATTTTTTTTATCACAAATATGAGGAAGAATATAAATCGGCCAAAACTGGTGAAAAAAAATGTTTATTTATATTTTTTTTTGGATTTGATTTTTAGCAAAAATTACGAAATTTGTTTTTTTTTTGCAAAATGTTCGCTCTTCTTTTGTTTACAGCTGTGATCAGAAATGACGCAGAGGGGATCAAATGCCACCAAAAGAAAGCTCTATTTGTGGGAAAAAAAGGACGCAAATTTAGTTTGGGTACAGCTTCGCACGACCGCGCAATTGTCAGTTAAAGCGACACAGTGCAGAATCGCAAAAAGTGCTCTGGTCCTAACCTGGGAAATTCTTCCGGGGCTGAAGTGGTTAGACACCAACTTAAGGAATGCAGCTGCATTTGAGTTGGAACTGGGTGCAAGATATATCGTAGACTTTTTCTTAAGGGTTGTATGGCCTATTGACTGGGGTATGGGTGGGGGGCCTGTACCTCCTGCTTCACATAGCACAGTTTTCAGATCAATTCTGTCAATCAAGTCTAGTTGTTCACTTTCCTCTAATAATTTTGACAGGTTATCAATGGCTAGTAATTCTCGTGTTGTGTAAGTGGGATTTAGATTGTCTTGTTTTTAGAAAAAAAGACTTTTAAGTAGGAGGGTTCGAACTAACAAATGTGTATCTTTTATTGCTTCAAATTTATTCAACTGTAAGGCAGTATTGCCAACCTCCCGCAGCATTTTTTACTGGCAAAACATGGAAAATTTACTGGCGGAGCACATTTTTTTACTGGCAACCTGAAAAATAACAGAACTCCTATTAAAAACTAAGACAATTGATATTTAAACACAACATGGAAACACTGACAATACCCATATCAAGTAGTTTGCCCGGTTTACACTTAAAAAGTCAGCACAGCATGACAAATTATCGGACCCTGATATTTATAGACAGTTGTAAAAATCACAGATTTTTACAAACTGTCAGTAAATTTACTGGCAGTTGGCAACACTGCTGCAAGGTTTGGACAAAAAGTGAGTTCTTTACTGAGGACAGTGATCTCATCTGGTGTAAGTGAATGTGTAGATAAGTTGATAATGTTTAGTGTGTTTTGGGTGGTGTAGATGATAGAAAACCTATTATCCTAAGTTACTCCATCTTGTTAGGGTAAATGTTGCTTTAAGAAGTTTATGCTGACAACGTTTTCTGTTCATCTCGGCAGGGTTTTGTTCCTCTACACGTCACATTAAAAGAATGTGCCATCTGGCTGGTGTGTGAAGGAACAGACCTTGAAGAGAACGTATTGTCCAGATAAAAAGTTACTAATGGTGTCTCTACATGAGAAAGCGTATGAGAAAATATTAATAACTGCTATACAAGACAACTATTCTTTTTTCCTATAAGACACGTAATTGCATATCCCCTCCCTTGTATGAATTATGTATTTCTTTGTCTAAAAGGTGTATAAAACCCCTCACCATGCCAGTAAAATTAGAGTCTGTTTTCACCTTGCTTGGTTTTTGCTTGTGATCATTGGGGTGAAGACGGGGTGAAGACGGGCTCTCCTTGGGCGCCCAAGCTTAAGACAGACTGACAGAGAGATGATAGCCGAGGGTTATCATAGCAGTTCCCAACAAGTGGAGGTCCCACCGAGATCGGATGATCATCCCTTCTAGACCCCCGGGTAAGGTATACATCATTTTGTTTATCTATCCGGGTGTTCTCGGGCTCTGATTTAAATCCGATCTTTGAACTATGGCCCACTCCGGGAAGTAGCCATAATAAGTCTCCAGGAGACTTAATGTTGGGGAACTGCGGCTTGCTCCGGGTAGCAGCCATTATATGAAATTAAGCACTCAGGGTAGTAGCGTATTTCATGGGAGAGTCTCCGGGAAGACTCAGAAAAAGTACTGTTAGATACAGTGTACTTTGATAATTGTCAGTCTGTCTTGGGTAATCTTGCTACTTTGCTTTTCTTTACTGTCGCGTAAAGGTATAAGATAATCTGTTTGTGTGGTATAAAGTTCAGGTGGTAAGACTGGACAAATGCCACTGATTTCAATGTGAATAAGTATTATATACCTGTGCACTGACTGTGACTTACTGTAGACTGTTCTATCCTTTGTTGAGAGTGAACTTGCTTCATACTGTCAGTTTGACTGAAGTATTTAGTGACCAGCTCACGTTTATGAAAAGCGCACCCTGAGGCAACTTAGAGGGGCAGCTGAGCACTGTGAGCTTTCTCTAGAACAATAAGGGTTAACTGTCTGCATTATAACTGATATGTCATGTCCCGACTGTAATACTGGAATTTTGTTAGGCATTAATGATAACGGTTGGGGGTTAATAAAAACAGTGCCAGGAGGTTATAGAGCTGAGATCCTTGGTCTCAAGCCATTGTTAGAGAATATTCCTGACATTTTAGTATTTAGACTGAATGTACACTACCCCGTAGTGGCTAAACAAGGTAGTAATATAACGGGAATTGAAGAGGTAGCAAGACAGGATAGACACCAACTTATAAGGTGCCCGCTCCAACCCATACAGCCAGAGGGGCTTGAGGAAGCCGAGAAACATAGGATTAGGAATCTGGGTGGTCATTAGGAACCCCAGATGCTGAATGAATAATATCACCCAGATTACTGGGCTGCTGATTAAACATATTGGTCCCGATAGAAGGACACATATAATTAGAGTGTTACGTCTGGTCAACTGCTAGAGAAGATTTAATGAGCTAAAGTTGTTCTGTAATGATTTTTTAATAGGCGAGATATGCAAGATGTCATAATCTGTGTATGTGAAATGAATTACTGCCAAGTTAATCCAATCTGGAGATATGCTGAGTTTTCCTGTGTTGTTACATAGGCTGTGTTGTTATCTATTAAGAGGTTAAATGCATTCCGTTCCATAGTGAAAGTGAGATGATAAATGTAACTGGTTTATATATTTGAAGGTTTATGTAAGTTAAACATTGGAAAAGAAAGTTTTTTTTGAAGTTATGGAAAAGTACATTGTAAGTAAGCTGGTGTGAGAAAAATAGAAGTTTTTTTTTTCTCTCTTTGTCAGAAAGTTTTTTGGGAAAGTTTAATTGTAAGAAAGTGATAGTAAATGTTGTATACAGATGGGAAAATGTAAGTGATTTAGAAGGTAATGGTGTACAGAGATACTGCTGGAGTTTGTAGTCCCTCTATTCTAAGTTGTGAAAAAAAACCCTTCTCTGATTTTATAGAAAATCAACTATTACAATGTTTGCTTCTGTGAAATATAGGAAAATTATTTTTTAACTTTTGTATAGAAGTGAAATCTTAGTTGAAAGAATCTGTTTTGTTATGTTATTCTAGCATTATTTGGAACAAAGCAAAGATGGCCGATTGCTACCAACGCCCTGTAAATTCCTAAACGGTAGCCATGATTTTTTTTTTATAATTATTTAAATGTTTAATTTTTCAGTCCAGCCCATTGGGCGTGGAAAGGAAAAAAGCTCCACCCACCTACCAAAATCAAATGTACCTTTCGGTGAAGGGCATTTTGTACAAGATAGTTGACCAGACTAGAACACCTTTACTTATAAGTATGTGATGGGACAATATTGAATGATCATAGGAGATAGATGTCTATAGATGTTATAAATTATTATCAACTAAAAGATATTTTAGTCTCTTCCCAAAAAAAAGTGTTGAATCTTATCTCCCTGATGTTTGAGGTCGTCA
>BLSH010384386.1:130695-145397 GCA_018402905.1 Glandirana rugosa | reverse complement strand
TTGGGGTTACTAGTGTTCGTTTTTGGTTCGTTCCACTTTTGTCTGAGATTAAAATGGTTCGTTCCACTTTTGTCTGAGATTAAATTACCGTACCAACAATAGTGTTGTTTTTAAGAGGGGAAACTGTAGATGATAGAAAACCTATTATCCTTAGTTACTCCATCTTGTTAGGGTAAATGTTGCTTTAAGAAGTTTATGCTGACAACTTTTCTGTTCATCTCGGCAGGGTTTTGTTCCTCTACACGTCACATTAAAAGAATGTGCCATCTGGCTGGTGTGTGAAGGAACAGACCTTGAAGAGAACGTATTGTCCAGATAAAAAGTTACTAATGGTGTCTCTACATGAGAAAGCGTATGAGAAAATATTAATAACTGCTATACAAGACAACTATTCTTTTTTCCTATAAGACACGTAATTACATATCCCCTCCCTTGTATGAATTATGTATTTCTTTGTCTAAAAGGTGTATAAAACCCCTCACCATGCCATTAAATTAGAGTCTGTTTTCACCTTGCTTGGTAAAATTAGAGTCTGTTTTCACCTTGCTTGGTTTTTGCTTGTGATCATTGGGGTTAAGACGGGATGAAGACGGGCTCTCCTTGGGCGCCCAAGCTTAAGACAGACTGACAGAGAGATGATAGCCGAGGGTTATCATAGCAGTTCCTAACAGGTGGATGCGTTTTGTGTAGTTTTTGATTCTTTGTATTTCCCTGTTGTTTGAGCGCATTCGCTTGCATTTGCTCTTCAGGATTTCAGGGCATAAAATGGTGATTTCACTTCCTCACTACCTATCACAGTTTCGGAGGCCCTGAAATGTCAACATAGCACAAACCCCCCCAAATGATTCCATTTTGGAAAGTAGATATCCCAAGCTATTTCTTGAGAGGCATGTTGAGTCCATGTAATATTTTATATTTTGTCACAAGTTCCGGGAAAATTTACATTTTTTTTTGCACAAACATATCACTAGATCATATATTGCTCACACATGGTATGGGTATATGTGGAAGCACACCCCAAAATATATTCTGCTGCTTCTCCTGAGTACGGGGAATACCACATGTGTGAGACTTTTTGGGAGCCTAGCCACGCACAGGACCCCAAAAACCAATCACCACTTTCAGGCTTTCTAAGGGCGTAAAATGGTGATTTTACTCCTCACTACCTATCACAGTTTCGGAGGCCCTGAAATGTCAAGATAGTACGACCCCCCCTCCCCCCCAAATGACCCCATTTTTGAAAGTAGACACCCAAAGGTATTTGCTAAGAGGCATGGTGAGTATTTTGCAGATCTTATTTGTTTTGGAAAATGAAGAAAGAAAAGGAAACATTTTTTTTTCTTTTTTCAATTTTCAAACCTTTGTGACAAAAAGCTAGATCTGCAAAATACTCAACATGCCTCTCAGCAAATATCTTGGGGTGTCTACTTTCAAAAATGGGGTCATTTGGGGGGGAGGGGGGTTGATAATGATTATGTTAAAGATAATGTTACACCGAATAAATTCCTCCCCCCCAAATATCTTGGGGTGTCTACTTTCAAAAATGGGGTCATTTGGGGGGGAGGGGGGTTGATAATGATTATGTTAAAGATAATGTTACACCGAATAAATTGATACCCAACATGTAATGCTTCAAAATTGCGCCCACTTGTGGAATAGCGAGAAACTTTGGCACTTAAAAATCCCCATTGGTGACGTTTAAAAATTTCTACAGGTTACCAGTTTTGTATTACAGAGAAAGTCTTTTGCTAGAATTATTGCTCTTGCTCTAACGATCATGGCGATACTTCACATGTGTGGTTTAAACACTGTTTTCATATGCGAGCGTGACGTACGTATGCGGTCGCTTCTGCGCGCAAGTTCGACGGGGCGCTTTACATTTTTTTTCTTATTTATTTTACTTTTTATTTTTTATTTTTACACTGTCCATTTAAAAAAAAATTGGGGTCACTTTTATTCATAATAGAAGGAATGTAAACATCCCTTGCAATAGAAAAAAGCATGACAGGACCTCAGATCTCACATTTACACTTAAATGCAATAAAAATAAAAAAATAAATAAATAAAATGTCGTTTGGACAAAAAAAAAAATTCCCCTTTAAGACCATTGGGAGGAAGTGACGCTTGACGTTGCTTCCGTCATCCAATGTTATGGAGCCGAGTGGGGGCCATCTTTCCCTCACATCCAGTCTCACAGGGGAGAGGACCCGATCGTCTTCGCCGCTACCAAAAGCTCCAGTAAGTGGCGGGAGGAAGAGGCACCTCTCCCACTGCCGATAAAAGTGATTTCACCACTTTTATCTGAAAGTGGACAGCCCACTGTTTAAAAAGATACCGGGGTTATGGCAGCTATCTGCTGCCATAACAACGGTATCAGTGCCGAACAGCCGACGTATAATGACGGCGGGCGGTCCGTAAGTAGTTAAACACACCCACCCAGTGCACGGCTTTCACACTGCTCTGTTAGTAAAGAAGCATATGTGTTTTTGTAGTGTTTTTGCTGTGTTTCCAGTGCGTTTTTTTGGTTGCCTGACAGCCTGCACCTGTGAAAAAAAGTATGTGCGTCAAGGAAGAAATCAAAACTCTTCAAATCTTGCCCATCTTCAACATGACCACGCCAGGCGCACGCGATGACGCGCGGCGGCACACGCAGGTGCGCAATGACGCGTGGCGGCATGCACAGGTGCGCAGCGGCGCGCACAACGTGACAAACGTCAGTCCTCCCTGGCCTATTTAAAACCTGCCATGGACATTGCTGGATTATCTCTCAGCTTCCCTGCGTTCCTGTATTCCTGTATCTGCTATTTGATTATCTGACTTCGACCCAGCTTGCTCCTGACCTGTGAACCTTGTCTCCTGATTAATCTCGGCTTGTACCTTGACTACTCCTCTGGCTTGCTCCTTGTGTTTGACCCTCGGCCTGCTCATTGACTCCGCTCTGGTTCCGCTCTCTGTGTATGACCCGGCTTGTCTAACAACCTTCTCTGAACTTGTCTTACCGTGCATGACCTCTGGCTTGGCTATCATGTTCCCCTTTGCCTGCACTACTTCAAGTTCATCTGGACTCTTAAGCACGCCAGTCCACAGCCTACCCAGATGTTCCTGTGGAATCCAGTAATATCATCGCCTTACTGGCAAAATGTGCTTCTTTGGGCACTGCACTCCCTGTACCCACTTCCAGGGAGGCATTGCACTTAGCCGCAAGGTGAGCCCTCTAGCATGTGACTCAAAAAACACACCAAAAACACATCTGTGGCTTTTTGATGCATTTGAATGCATTTCAATAGTGAGGTGTGTGCTGCTGTATGATGGGAGCATGTTCTGGTGTTGCGGGCCCTTCGATGAATGGGGTCCATCATTTGGTTTCAAGCTTCTTTAGGTCCAAAAACTCCCCAGATCAGAAACACGGTGCGCTGGCCTGAACCAGATTGCAGGTACTGTGTGATTTGGTGCAGTGTGTTTTTGAACAGTAGTGCATGCAGTACTTTTTGGGCAATCTGCTGTGATTTGTGGCTCATTCAAATGAATGGGGACAATACAGAACCGCAGAGCAATGTGGACCGCCTTCCGGTGTGATCCAGCCTCCCCATCACTTCAAAGTACAGGGTGGGCCATTTATATGGATACACCTTAATAAAATGGGAATGGTTGGTGATATTAACTTCCTGTTTGTGGCACATTAGTATATGTGAGGGGGGAAACTTTTCAAGATGGGTGGTGACCATGGCGGCCATTTTGAAGTCGGCCATTTTGAATCCAACTTTTGTTATTTCAATAGGAAGAGGGTCATGTGACACATCAAACTTATTGGGAATTTCACAAGAAAAACAATGGTGTGCTTGGTTTTAACATAACTTTATTCTTTCATGAGTTATTTACAAGTTTCTGACCACTTATAAAATGTGTTCAATGTGCTGCCCATTGTGTTGGATTGTCAATGCAACCCTCTTCTCCCACTCTTCACACACTGATAGCAACATCGCAGGAGAAATGCTAGCACAGGCTTCCAGTATCCGTAGTTTCAGGTGCAGCACATCTCATACCTTCACAGCATAGACAATTGCCTTCAGATGACCCCAAAGATAAAAGTCTAAGGGGGTCAGATCGGGAGACCTTGGGGGCCATTCAACTGGCCCACGATGACCAATCCACATTCCAGGAAACTGTTCATCTAGGAATGCTCGGACCTGACACCCATAATGTGGTGGTGCACCATCTTGCAGGAACTATGATGTCGGTGATAGGGAATTGCTGGCCATCAAGTCGGCTTTGGAGGAATGGCGGTACCTCCTGGAAGGAGCAGCTCACCCGGTATTGGCTTTTACTGACTGTAAAAACCATAAAAAACCATATACTGTGAAGATACGAGATGTGCAGCACCTGAAACTACAGATACTGGAAGCCTGTGCTAGCATTTCTCCTGCGGTGTTGCTATCAGTGTGTGAAGAGTGGGAGAAGAGGGTTGCATTGACAATCCAACACAATGGGCAGCACATTGAACACATTTTATAAGTGGTCAGAAACTTGTAAATAACTCATGAAAGAATAAAGTTACGTTAAAACCAAGCACACCATTGTTTTTCTTGTGAAATTCCCAATAAGTTTCATGTGTCACATGACCCTCTTCCTATTGAAAAAACAAAAGTTGGATTCAAAATGGCCGACTTCAAAATGGCCGTCATGGTCACCACCCATCTTGAAAAGTTTCCCCCCTCACATATACTAATGTGCCACAAACAGGAAGTTAATATCACCAACCATTCCCATTTTATTAAGATGTATCCATATAAATAAGCAAAAAGAAAAATATTGCGCTATCTCAAACTAAACAGAAAAAAATTATTAATAGTGAATGAAGCAAAAAGAAAAATATTGCGCTATCTCAAACTAAACAGAAAAAAATTATTAATAGTGAATGAAAGCCGCTAACACAACAACACTCCCAAATTGCTCAAGCAAAGGTAAAAACTAATAAAGTGTAGCGCTAAACAATATAAATGACAAAAATTACAATGCTGTGAACATATATAATTGTGAGTCCATATAGGCATATATATAGAATTGGTTAAAGATTAGTGAAACTAGAAAAGTTCATGTATATATATATATATATATATATATATATATAACATCCTTCACCCCTTTGGGGCACCAGACACTGTGGTTAACACTCCCGATAAAACGTGGTACACCCGACATGCACTGTTCACTTCCACCAGGTATGTAAAAAGTACTCTTACCAGAGATAAGAGGGATTGGCACATAAAGGCTGATCTTATGGGGACCATCCAATAGACCTCACTGTATCATTCTCCATGTTTCCAAATCCAATGCTTGTCAAGAACTTAAGGGTCCACAGCCAGATACCAGAGGACAATATCCACCAGGTAACAACGTGCCTCAATAAAAAAGGGGGTCTACATAGCGTAATACTGTTACCAGTAATAAATTTATTAAAAAGTATCACACTTACCCATGCCCCTGTTGAAGTCCTGGCGGACGAAACGCGTCGGATGAGGTGGACCTGTCTATCTAGTACTACGCTCTAAGACCGTCTATTGGAATTCCATACCGTTTGATTGATGCTTTTATCATGTAAGTGTAATACTTTTTAATACATTTATTACTGGTAACAGTATTACGCTATGTAGACCCCTTTTTTATTGAGGCACGTTGTTACCTGGTGGATATTGTCCTCTGGTATCTGGCTGTGGACCCTTGAGTTCTTGACAAGCGTTGGATTTGGAATCATGGAGAATGATACAGTGAGGTCTATTGGATGGTCCCCATAATATCAGCCTTTATGTGCCAATCCCTCTTATCTCTGGTAAGAGTACTTTTTACATACCTGGTGGAAGTGCACAGTGCATGTCAGGTGTACCACGTTTTATCGGGAGTGTATGGTGCCCCAAAGGGATGAAGGATGTTATATATATACACATGAACTTTTCTAGTTTTACTAATCTTTAACCAATTCTATATATATGCCTATATGGACACACAATTATATATGTTCACAGCATTGTAATTTTTGTCATTTATATTGTTTAGCGCTACACTTTATTAGTTTTTACGTATCCATATAAATGGCCCACCCTGTAGACCGTGTACATAAACTGTGTGTGTATAGGTGGGGATAAGGCTGTTCTCTGCGCATTTCACTCCTTCTCCCCCGGCAGTGGGGTGCTGTACAGTAAATACCAAACAATGGCTGGCTGGCTACTATTCCCTATATCGCAGGGATAGGGAGGGCAAAAAAGGGGGAGGGGTATGCCTGTATATAAAAAATGACATATAAATTAATGTGAGAGATGACATTACTAGTGGATCTGGGGAGGGAGTTGAAGCCTTATGGGTAGAGCTACAAAGGGAAGATACCAGGGGGAAAGTAATACTGGGAATATGCTATAGGCCCCCTAATCAGAGGGAGGCGGACCTCCTATCGCAATTTGGAATAGCGGCTAGGATGAGAGGTGTTATTATAATGGGGGATTTTAATTATCCAGATATTGACTGGGAGGAAGGTACTGCACGTTCAGCCAAGGCTCGCCATTTCCTAAATGTCCCGCAGGACAATTTCATGGGTCAAATGGTAAATGCACCAACAAGAGGAAAAGCATTATTGGACCCTATGATTACTAACAACACAGACCTGATCACAGAAGTGGAAGTAAGGGGCAATCTAGGAAATAACGATCAAAGGTCAATTAGTTCCAGTATAAATTACACAAATAGGAAAGGGGAATACAAAGACACTGAATTTTAAAAGAGCCAACTTCCATAAACTACGCTTCTTGCTGGAAGATAAGTTAACTGGGATAAAATTCTAGGAACAATGAACACGGAGGAAAAATGGGAGTGCTTCAAGAACATACTAAACAAAGGTATTAGCAAGTGTATTTGTCAGGGATCCAGACGAGCGTTGCGATCATGCATGCTTGTGCGCATGCACGCATGGATTCAAGCGAAGGTTCCCACGACCGTTCGGAAGTGCGCACATGTATGCATGCGCAGGGATGTTGTCAGGACACCAAGAGCAGGAGGACTCTAGGATCCAGAATCTGTCAGAGCAGGAGGGCTCTAGGACCCAGCATCTTTGTCAGCACATCACATGGGCCTTTAAAAGGAAGTCAGACTTTGGCTGAAGTGCTTTTTGATCTGCAGCTAGTCCGTTCCTGATACCTGCTATCCGTTATCTGCTACCTGATCAACTATCTGCTTGACCCGGCTTGCCTAGACCATTCTACCTTCTCCAATCCTGACCTGGCTTGTTTGAAGTCGCTTCTTCTGCCAGCCTGATACCTGTTACTCAACCCGGCCTGTTCTCCGACCATCCCTGATTCTGCCTGCTAGCTGATCCGCGCCTCAGCTTGTCTCATGCCTCTTCTGCCTGCCTGTATCCAGCTACTGTGATTGCTGATCTGCTGCTGCTGTTCTAGCTGTCCGCTGTCCAGTGTTCCAGCCTGCCTGCATCCAGCTACTGTGATTGCTGATTGTCTGCTGTTGTTCCTATTCCAGCCTGTCTGCTATCCAGTGTTCCAGGCTCTGCTTCCAGCATCCGGGCTTCAGCTGCTGACAAGAGGCACTCCTACCTCGCTGTGCTCACGAGACCACTGTTCCCACTCCAGTGGGCTCTGAGCCAGGGCTGTATGAGTGGTCTCCTTCTACAAGAGACAGGCTCAACTATCAGGTACGTGGTCCTCATTACAGTATCACTGCCAGCACCTTGCTGCACTTACTCAAGCCGTCAGGTCCTTGCAGGAAGGCTACACCAGACTGGAGGCACAAGTCCAGACCCCTTCACCTGCTCCCAGCATGGCATCAACTTCTGCAGCTCCAGCCGTCTCCTCTTAGGCCAGCGCCAGTCCTTCTGTGGTCCTGCTGCCACCTGAGCCCAGGCTCCCCATGCCTGAAAAATTCTCCGGGGACCGGATCAAGTTTCGTGCTTTTCGGAATGCCTGCCAGCTGTTTTTCGCCCTGCAACCCTGGAGGTGACCAAAGAAGGGTATGTCATCTCCCTGCTTCAGGGAGAACCACAATCCTGGGCCCACAGGCTGTTGGAGGAGAATCACGCACAAGTACCGACCCTGTCAGCCTTCTTTGATGCCATGGTTCAGCTGTATGACAATCCGCAGCGTATCACCACCGCCGAAGCTGCCCTGCATGCGCTCCAGCAAGGCCACAGAGCGGCGAGGACTATGTTACAGACTTCAGACGCTGGATCGCAGACACCCAGTGGAATGATGCAGCTCTGCGACACCAGTTTTGCTTGGGACTCTCTGATGGACTTAAAGATGAGCTTGCTAGAGTGGGAACCCCCAACACTCTGGAAGGACTGATTACCCTGTCCATTCACATTGATCGACGGCTCCTTGAGTGACAAGCCGAGAGAGCTGCAAACCTCACAGGCCTACCTGGATACTGCCCAGAGTTACTATCCATGCCTCCTCCAGTCCAGCTCCCACCATGTTGGTTCCTAACATTCCGGAACCTAAACCCATGCAATTGGGATTGATGCAACCTTCGCTGACACCTGAAGAGTGACTCCGGCGCCGACAGAATAATTTGTGCCTGTACTGCGGAGAGATGGGATATTATGTTCACAATTGCCTCGCCAAGACCCGTAAGTCTGCATCTCTAATTCCTACCAGCCTGTCTATCCTGTCTGCCAATGCCACTCCAGTTCGCCCAGCAACACAGCATCCCCCTGCAGCCCAAAATGCATGGCCTTTCAGTCTATCTTGCTGACGGGTCCCATATCAAGTCTGGACTGGTCACCCAGGAGACCCCTTTGTTGCCCGTCAGATCTGCACATCATATGGAACTGTTAAGCTTGGATGCCATCTCCTCTCCACTCTTTCCAGTCATTTTGGGGCTTCCATGGCTCCAAGCTCATGATCCACAAATTAATTGGACTACTGCTGAAGTCAAGTTCTCTTCCTCCTATTGTCAGAGACATTGCACCTCCAGCACTACTGTCACCCCTCCGGCTCTATTATGCCTCAACATGGACCCAGAGATTCGGCAGTCAGTACCTGAACCGTACCACCTATTCCTGGATGTGTTCAGCAAGCAATGGGCAGACACACTTCCCCCTCATCGGCCTTATGACTGTCCGATTAATCTACTTCCCGGAGCTGAGATCCCGTTCGGACGTATCTTTCCACTAACCGAACGGGAGCAAGAGGCTTTAAAGGACTATATTGACGAAAATCTTGAGAAAGCGTTCATTGGTCCTTCCAAGTCCCCTGCCGGAGCAGGAATATTCTTTGTCACTAAGAAAGATCAGTCACTTAGGCCATGTGTGGACTATAGAGAACTGAAAAAGATCACGATTAAGAACCATTACCCCCTGCCTCTGATGACCGAACTATTTCAGAGACTGAGATCTGCCTGCATCTTCACTAAACTGGACATGAGAGGGGCTTACAATCTATTGCGCATTAGAGAGGGGGATGAATGGAAAACTGCTTTTCGCACCAGGTTCGGACATTACGAATATCTAGTAATGCCCTTTGGACTTTGTAATGCACCTGCCACCTTCCAGCACTTCATTAACGATGTGTTCAGGGACTTTTTGGACATTTTCGTGATTGTATACCTGGACGACATCCTGATTTTCTCTGGATCCCCTGATCAGCATCACGGCCATGTCAAGCAAATACTGGAGAGACTCCGCCAACACAGACTGTTTGCCAAGCCAGAGAAATGTGAATTTGAAAAGAGGAGTATCCAGTTTCTGGGCCTGATTATCTCTCCTACAGGAATAAAGATGGACCCACAAAAGGTCTCTGCTGTGATCGACTGGGCAGTACCCACAGACAAGAAGGGAGTACAGCGCTTTGTGGGGTTCGCAAATTTCTATAGGAAATTCATCAAGGAGTTTTCCACCATCATCTCCCCTATCACGCGACTGACAAAGCAAAGCTCCCGTTTCTGCTGGAACTCTGAGGCCCAAGACGCTATTGAAACCGGTTTACTTCTGCCCCAATTTTGAGTCACCCGGATCCTGCATTGCCTTACGTCCTTGAGATTGATGCTTCCGAAATCGCAGTGGGAACAGTCATATCCCAGCGGCAGGGAATCAAGGACACCCTGCATCCTGTGGCATTCTTTTCACGGAAGCTCTCTCCGGCCGAAAAGAATTATGACGTTGGAGATCGAGAACTTTTGGCCATCACAGCTGCCTTAGAGGAGTGGAGGTATCTTCTGGAAGGTGCAACTCATCCGATTCTTATTTATACTGACCACAAGAATCTTGAGTATTTACGTTCAGCCAGACGCCTGAGACCACGTCAAGCCAGATGGGCTTTGTTCTTCTCTCGCTTCAACTTCCACATTACATACCGTCCCGGGTCAAAGAATACCAAGCCTGATGCCTTGTCCCGGATGTATGATGGACCCAAGGATTCCTCTGTTCCTGATACCATCCTGCAAGCAGGTAGCTTCCTTCTCTTACAAGCGGATCTCCTGTCACAAATTAAACAGGCCTCCATGTCCCAGTCCAGTCCTGCCGGGTTAACTCTCGCTTGCCGGGATAATCTGCTTTGGAGAGGAGATCGAATCTTCATACCAGAGAATGTTCGGGTACAAGTGCTAAAGAACCTGCATGACCACCCCCTGGCAGGTCACTTCGGCATTCACAAGACCACAGATCTGGTGCAGCGCACTTTCTGGTGGCCTAAGTTGGAGGACTTTTGCAGGAAATATGTAAATTCATGCCCTGTCTGTATCCAGAACAACTCAGCAAGAAGTCGAGCCTGGGGTCTACTCAAACCCTTGCCCATGCCAGACAGACCCTGGTAGATGATCGCTCTGGACTTTGTTGTTGAACTACCACCTTCCAAAGGTTGCACAGCAATATTTGTGGTTGTTGATCGTCTGTCTAAAATGGCTCACTTCTTACCCTTGAGGAACACCCCGTCTGCTGCAGAGACTGCCCGAGTCTTCATTAAGGAAATTGTTAGGCTACACGGAGTACCTGCCAACATCGTGTCTGACCTGGGGGTTCCGTTTCACTTCCCACTTCTGGAAAGCCTTGTGTGAACTACTACAGATTAAGCTGGCATCCTCTTCGGCCTATCATCCGCAGACCAACGGGCAGACAGAACGCACCAATAAAACTCAGGAGCAGTACCTCCGCTGTTTCACGTCCTTCTCCCAGGATGATTAGGTATCTTTGCTACCACTTGCGGAGTTTGCCTATAATAATGCCAGTCATTCGGCCACGGGACAATCCCCATTTTTTGCAAACTATGGCTTTAACCGATCTTTCCTGCCTGATATTATTCCTGAGTCTACAGTTCCAGCAGTTCAGAGTGTAACAGACTTCTTGGGTCAGAACAACAAGATTCTTCAGGAAGCAATCGCCAAGGCACAGACAGACAACAAGAGGACTTTTGACAGGAAGAGAAGGGGGGAGCTGAAGTTGCAGCCTGGTGATCAGGTATGGCTTTCTGCAGCGAACCTTCGGTTGGCTTGTCCCTCCAAGAAGCTGGCACCCAAATTCATCGGCCCCTTCTCGGTTAAAAGAGTTATCAATGAAGTATCGTATGAACTTTCTTTACCTGACCCCTATTGAAGCCTGCCGTGACTGATCCCTTCCCTGATAGAGGGTCTAGACCACCAGAGCCGGTCCTCATTGATGGAAACGAAGAGTATGAGGTTGAGGTTGTCCTGAATTGCAGGAGGAGACAAGGTCAGACCAAATTCTTGATCAAGTGGAAGGGTTATGGCCCAGAAGACAACTCTTGGGAAACTGAATCTAATATCCATGTAAGGAGATTGATCAAAGCCTTTTTCCAGGCCCACCCGGAGAAGAGGACATCGATGGGCATCCGGAGGCTGCCCCTTGGGGGGGAAATGTCAGGGATCCAGACGAGCGTTGCGATCACGCACTGGGCGGATTCAAACGAAGGTTCCCATGACCTTTTGGAAGTGCGCACATGTACGCATGCGCAGGGAGGTTGTCAGAACACCAAGAGCAGGAGGACTCTAGGATCCAGAATTTGTCAGAGCAGGAGGGCTCTAGGACCCAGCATCTTTGTCAGCACATTACATGGGCCTTCAAAAGGAAGTCAGACTTTGGCTGAAGTGCTGTTTGATCTGCAGCTAGTCCGTTCCTGATACCTGCTATCCGTTATCTGCTACCTGATCAACTATCTGCTCGGCCCGGCTTGCCTAGACCATTCTACCTTCTCCAATCCTGACCCGGCTTGTTTGACGTCACTTATTCTGCCAGCCTGATACCTGTTACTCAACCAGGCCTGTTCTCCGACCATCCCTTGTCTGCTGATTCTGCCTGCTTGCTGATCCGTGCCCGACCCAGCTTGTCTCATGCCTCTTCTGCCTGCCTGTATCCAGCTACTGTGATTGTTGATCTGCTGCTGCTGTTCCAGCTGTCCGCTGTCCAGTGTTCCAGCCTGCCTGCATCCAGCTACTGTGATCGCTGATCATCTGCTGTTGTTCCTATTCCAGCCCGGCTGCTATCCAGTGTTCCAGGCTCTACTTCCAGCATCCAGTCTTCAGCTGCTGACAAGAGGCACTCCTACCTCGCTGTGCTCACGAGACCACTGTCCCCACTCCAGTGGGCTCTGAGCCAGGGCTGTATGAGAGGTCTCCTTCTTCAAGAGACAGGCTCAACTATCAGGTACATGGTCCTCATTACAGTATCCCAACAGGAAATAAATTTAAAAGAGCTAATAAAAGACCAGGATGGATTAACTCCGACATAAAGGCACACATAAAAGCAAAGAAATAGGCCTTCAAAAAAATACAAGGCAGAGGGGTCTCAGTCAGATTTTCATATCTATAAAACACACAATAAGGAATGCAAAGGTGCAATCAGAGCAGCTAAGGTAGAACATGAAAGACACATAGCTGAGGAGAGTAAAAGGAATCCCAAGAAATTCTTTAAGTATATAAACAGCAAGAGAGGGAGGTCAGATCATATTGGTCCCATAAAGAATGAGGAAGGAAAACTGGTTACAAAGGATGGAGAAATGGCAAAGGTGTTAAACTCATTTTTCTCCTCAGTACTCACAAAGGAAACGGGGGGCTCAATTATTCAGAACTGCAATGCTGGTCCTCATGACACGTCACAGGAAGCACCCTCATGGCTGACTGAGGATAAAATCAGGAATAGGCTTGAAAAACTAAACACTAATAAGTCACGGGGCCCAGATGGCTTACACCCGAGGGTCCTTAAGGAACTTGGACAAGTTATTGCCAGACCTTTGTACCTAATCTTTAAGAGCAGTTTTCTGACTGGTATGATACCAGTGGATTTGAGGAAAGCCAATGTAGTACCAATATATAAAAAGAACCCAGATATATCCCTGGGAACTACAGACCAGTTAGCTTAACATCAATAATTTGCAAGCTCTTGGTGGGAATAATAAGGGATTACGGTATATACAAGATTATTGTAGCGAGAACGGTATCATTAGCGGTAATCAACATGGTTTCATGAAGAATCGTTCTTGCCAAACCAATCTATTAACCTTCTATGAGCAGGTGAGCTGCCATCTAGATAAAGGAAGGCATGTAGACGTGGTGTATCTGGATTTTGCAAACGCATTTGATACAGTTCCCCATAAATGTTTACTGTACAAACTAAGGTCCCTCAACATGGATCAAAGGGTGAGTACCTGGATTGAAAACTGGCAACAGGGGCGAGTCCAGAGGGTGGTAATAAATGGGGAATACTCAGAATGGTCTGGTGTAGAAAGTGGGGTTCCCCAAGGTTCTGTCCTGGGACCAATCCTATTCAATTTATTCATAAACAATTTGGAGGACAGGGTGACCAGCTCAATCTCAATATTTGCGGATGATGCCAAGCTAAGCAGGGCAATAAATTCTCCACAGAATGTGGAAACCTTGCAAGAAGATCTGAATAAATTAATGGGGTGGTCAGACAAGTGGCAAATGAGATTTAAAGTAGAAAAATGTAAGATAATGCATTTGGATACCAAGAACATGAACGCAAACTACTCACTAGGGGGAGAGCCTCTGGGGAAATCTAGAATGGAAAAAGACCTAGGGGTCCTAGTAGAGAACAGGCTCAGCAGTGGCTTGCAATGCCAATCTGCTGCAAGCAAAGGTAACAAAGTGTTGGCATGCATCAAGAAAGGAATCAACTCCAGGGATAAATCAATAATTCTCCCACTATACAAGTCTCTGGTGAGGCCGCACCTGGATTATGCCATCCAATTCTGGGCACCAGTCCTCAGGAAGAATGTCCTGGTATTGGAAAGGGTTCAGAGAAGGGCAACAAAGCTAATTAAGGGATTGGAGGACCTTCGTTATGAGGAAAGATTACAAGCACTGAACTTATTCTCTCTGGAGAAAAGACGCTTGAGAGGGGATATGATTTCAATGTACAAATACTGTACTGGTGACCCACTATAGGGACAAAACTATTCAGCGCAAGGGAGTACACAAAGACACACGGCCATTCAGTAAAAATAGAAGAAAAGGCGGTTTAACCTTAAAATGCGTAGCGGTAAGAGCAGTGAGAATGTGGAATTCTCTTCCACAAGCAGTAGTTTCTGCTGGGAGTATAGATAATTTCAAAAAAATATTAGATGCACACCTAAGGGACCACAACATTGGGGGATATACAATGTAATACTGACTAACATATAGGGGGTTACAACACCAGGGAATCCACACGTAGATTATAAAAAAACTTTAATAGATAT
>BLSH010384386.1:118015-130523 GCA_018402905.1 Glandirana rugosa | reverse complement strand
AAAACACAATAGGACATATACTAAAAGTTCTTCTACATCCAACACATGTTTCTAAGCACAATGTGATTGTTCTATTTTGCCCCACCTTCATGCCAACTAACAGGGCCAAGATTGAGATGCACATGGATCTCCATGCAAATTTTTTTTTACGGTTCTAAGGTATGTCAGCATTACACCTACATCTTCTTGAAAATCATATACAGGATAACACAAAAGTGAGTACACCTCTCACATTTTTGTAAATATTTTATTATACCTTTTCATGTGACAACACTGAAGAAATTACACTTAGCTACAATGTAAAGTAGTGAGTGTACAGCTTGTATAACAATATACATTTGCTGCCCCCTCAAAATAACTAAACACAGCCATTAATGTCTAAACCACTGACAACAAAAGTGAGTACACCCCTAAGTGAAAATGTTTAAATCAGCCCCAATTAGCCATTTTCACTCCCTGGTGTCATGTGACTCGTTAGTGTTACAAGATCTCAGGTGTGAATGGGGAGCAGGTGTGTTAAATTTGGTGTTGTCGCTCTCACTCTCTCATATTGGTCACTGGAAGTTCAATCAGGGCCGGCCCTACCATGGGTCCCAGTGGGTCCAATGGACCCAGGCAGCACTTTGAGAGGGGCAGCAAATAGAACCACAGCCGCCTCTCCTTCTCTTCTATTTACCCAGTAAATTGAGGACCAAGATTTTTTTCCCAGCAATTTTGTGTGTCATGATGACAACTGCCCCCTGGGCTGCTCTGCCTGCCCCTATACTACCCTAGCTCTTCTATATACTACCCTAGCCTGCCCCTATACTGCCTTAGCCTTTCCATATACTACCCTAGCTTGTCCCTATACTGCCCTTGCCTGTCTATATACTACCCTAGCCTGTCCATATACTACTACCCTAGCTTGTCCATATACTACCCTAATCTGCCTCTATATTGTCCAAGCCCGCCCCTTGGATTTCAACATAATGGTATGTCATACAATTTTGCATATAGACAAGGTGCTGTTGCATGTAAATCTGACTTCCTGATAAATTGGATTTTAGATTTAATTATCATGATATAAAATAATGGATGTGGGGGCCCTTTGGTGGGTGTGATTTCTTTTTTGAGGGGGTAAGGGGGCAGCATTTCATTCTCGGACCCAGTCAGCACAAGTCTCTCTGAGGATCTGAAAAAAAGAATTGTTGCTCTACATAAAGATGGCCTAAGGTATAAGAAGATTGCCAAAACCCTGAAACTGAGCTGCAGCCTGGTGGCCAAGACCATACAGTGGTTTAACAGGACAGGTTCCACTTAGAACAGGACTCACCATGGTTGACCAAAGAAGCTGAGTGCACGCGGCCAGCGTCATTTCCAGAGGTTTTTCTTTGGGAAATACATGAGTGCTGCCAGCATTGCTGCAGAGGTTTAAGGGGTGGAGGGTCAGTCTGTCAGTGCTCAGACCATACGTCACACACTGCATCAAATTGGTCTGTATGACTGTCTTCCCAGAAGGAAGCCTCTTCTAAAGATGATGCACAAGAAAGCCCGCAAAAACAGTAGACTAAGGACATGGATTACTGGAACCATGTCCTGTGGTCTGATGAGACCAAAATAAACGTATTTGGTTCAGATGTTGTCAAGTGTGTGTGGCGGCAACCAGGTGAGGAGTACAAAGACAAGTGTGTCTTGCCTAGAGTCAAGCATGGTGATGGAAGTGTCAGGGTCTGGGGCTGCATGAGTGCCGCCGGCACTGGGAAGCTACAGTTCATTGAGGAAACCATGAATGCCAACATGCATTATGACATACTGAAGCAGAGCATCATCCCCTTCCTTCGGAGACTGGGCCGCAGGGCAGCATTCCTACATGATAACGACCCCAAACACACCTCCAAGATGACCACTGCCTTGCTAAAGAAGCTGAGGGCAAAGGTGATAGACTGGCCAAGAATGTCTCCAAACCTAAACCCTATTGAGCATCTGTGGGGCATCTTCAAATGGAAGGTGGAGGAGCGCAAGGTCTATAACATCCACCAGCTCCGTGATGTCGTCATGGAGGAGTGGAAGAGGACTCCAGTGCCAACTTGTGAACCTCTGGTGAACTCCATGCCCAAGAGGGTTAAGGCAGTGCTGGAAAATAATGGTGGCCACATAAAATATTGACACTTTGGTCCAATTTGGACATTTTCACTTAGGGGTATACTCACTTTTGTTGCCCAGCGGTTTAGACATTAATGGCTGTGTGTTGAGTTATTTTGAGGGGACAGCATATTTACACTGTTATACAAGCTGTACACTCACTACATTGTAGCAAAGTGTAATTTCTTCAGTGTTGTCACATGAAAAGATATCATAAAATATTTACAAAAATGTGAGGGAAGTGCTCACTTTTGTGAGATACTGTATGTTCTGGTGCAAATATTATCCATTTAACGACTGCCTGGCCGCATTGTACTGCGGAGGAGTGGCCGCTGTAGGCAAAGCGATGTGCTGTTACGTCGCTGCATACTCCCAGGTTTAGGGCGCACGCATGTTCAGCCTCACCCAGCTCCCGCTGTTATTGTACACAGCGGGAACCTGTCAGGAAATCCCAGCCAATGATTCACACCCAGGGCCAGCTGATTGGCTGTGTCCAATCACAGCCCAGAGCTCTGTGTGGAAATGCAACACAGGGTTCTGTACAGAGGGAGTGTTCCGTCAGTCATGAGAAATTGAGAGATCATTAGTATAATAAAGCAGCACACTGTGCACACATTATACCTAGTTAAGAAACATATTTAACCCCTTGATTGGCCTAGATGTTAACCCCTTCCCAGCCAGTGTCATATTTTTAGCACTGATCACTGTATTACTGTCAATGGTGGTGTCAGTGGCAATTAGTCAGTTCCCCCCAGTGGCTGTTAGTGTTAGATCACACTATCACAGTCCCACTATAAGTCGTTAATCTCCACCAATTGTAGTATAAAACAAATAAAAAAATAAAAATTCTAGTACATTTCCCATGGCTTGTAGGCACTATAACTTTTAAGCGAATTAATCAATATACACTTATTGGGATTTTTTTTGTATCAAAAACATGTAGCAGAATACATTTAGGACAAATTTTATTAATCAAATTTTTTTTAATGTTTTTTAGCAGAAAGATTTTTTTTTTTTTACAGGGGATAGTTAGGTAGATTTTAAAGTCTAATGCCTCGCACACATGGTTTGACGGTCGTATACAACAGGTCGTACGAACGACCGTTGTATGCAAAATCGATCGTTAGTATGCGCGATTAGAACAGCTGACGTACGACGGTCATATAACAGAAGTTGTATGAGCAGACTAGAAAACTTGGTAGTACCAACAAGCGGTCTTACGTCCGTTGTATCGTGTGTACAGAGAATTAGGTCCAACAAGTTGTATTGTGCAAAACACTCATGCTCATAAGTCAGGAACGGCCAGACACTAATTACATGCACCTTTCTCTTTTTTAACAGAAAAGGTTTTTATTAATTAAGTCAATCTAGAATCAATCAACAGGTTACATGACAAATTGGACAGGTAGCAATACATAGGTTACCGCATTACTACAAAATCGTTTTCCTTGGAGGGAGATAACACGATCACTTCATCCCAATTATTTAGGCATACTCAAGTGCAACAGTAATCCCCACCCTCCAACATCCTCAGGAGCATTTTTCAATCCATCCATCCCATATTTTGTAGGATTTCTGAGGACAATTCCTATTCTCATATGTTAATCTATATAGAGGTAGAGCCGTATTAACCGCTTTAACCCACGATCCCCTAGTGGGGGGGCTCCCTAACTTTCCATCTAAGCAAGATCTCTCTACGGGCGTAAAATAGAGCGTAGGAAATACATAACTTAACATATCTGTCTCCTTCCATGTGCTCGAGGTAGCTCAGTAACATAAGCAGAGGGTCCAGAGGCAGGATCACCTCGGTCACTTCACTGAGAGTCTCAGCCACAGCCGTCCAGTAGGATCTCAACTGTGGACAAGCCCAAACCATGTGGAAGAAGTCTCCGACATCCGTTAAGCATCTTGTGCACTGTGGGCTAAGAGTCGGGTATATACCAGCCAGCCTCTGGGGAGTATAATAAGCTCTATGTATAAATTTTAACTGGATAAATCTATCCCTGGCCGAAATCATGGTGGGGATAAACGTCAACAAACAATCTTCCCATTCCTCGTCTCCTATTTTGGGAATATCCGCCTTCCACTTATCTCTAGATCTGTCAGGTTTGCGGTCGTGCTCGACTGTGAGATATAGGTATATGGAGGAAAGAGGCCTACCCATCGTGCTGGACGTCAGCAGTCTTTCTATTGAGTCTGAGTCTAGTGTAATCTCGACTGGGAATTGGGCCTGGTACGCATGTTTAAGCTGCAAATATCTAAAGAGGAAGGACTGGGGGAGCGCAAACTCATTTTGTAATGCTCGGAAGGTTTTTAGTCTGCCATCCGCCACTATATGTTTTAAAGTAACAATGCCTTTACGTGCCCAAATGACTGGGTCTGGGATTTGTGTTAAATGCGGTAATTTAGGGTTACCCCATAGTGGCGTATGTGGTGAGATAGTATGCTCCCGCAAACACGGTTTCCTGGCCTGATCCCAAGCCATAATAGTCGCCCTCATTGGTCCCGTCAAGGGGTGTGGGGCTTTCCCCCCTCTGAAAACTAAGTTTGACAGGGCCGCGTAGGAACCCAGTATCGCCGCCTCTAGGTTCACCGCGGGGTTGGATTTGGGCTGAGAAAACCACCAACGGACGGTCACCAGGACCGCAGCCCAGTAATATATCAAAAAATTCGGGAGGGCTAGGCCCCCTGACGAAAGCGGCAAATATAGTATGCATTTGGCCACTCTGGGTGTCTTCCCAGCCCATACAAAGGCTATCACCAGACTCTCAAGTCTCCTGAAAAATGTTAATCGGGATATGTATTGGTGTGTTTCTGAAGAGATATAAAAATTTTCGCAAATACACCATTTTTAATAAGTTAGTTCGCCCAACCAGGGAAAACGGGAGCTTCCTCCAGTCGGTACACTTCTTGGCAAACTGTGTTAGTATTGGGTTTAGATTGCCCCCTACATAATCAGGCAGGTTCATCGAGATTTTTATTCCCAAGTATGTGAACTCTTCTGTCCACTGTAAAGGGGTATGTGTGTCTATACGAGGGTTCGATGGGTGCAATGGGAACAAAACCGACTTATCCCAGTTGATTCGTATACCAGAATATGTGGCAAAAGTCTCAAAGATCTCCAACGCCGAATGTAAAGAGGTATCAGCGTCCGCTAGGTAGAGTAGGGTGTCGTCTGCGTACAACGATATTTTTTCAGTCAAAGGGCCAACCTTAATGCCCGTTACGGAGTCTGCCGATCGGAGTAGAATAGCCAGAGGCTCTAAAGCCAAAGCAAATAGTCCAGGAGAGAACGGGCACCCCTGTGTAGTGCCGCTCTCCAGGGAGAACTCTGCCGACAGGCTCCCATTCGTACGGATTTGCGCTCTCGGGTGGGCATATAATAGTCTCAGCCACGTCAGAAAACTAGGTCCAAATCCGATTCTGACCAAGACCTCCCATAGATATTCCCACTCCACGGAGTCGAAAGCCTTCTCCGCATCGAGAGAGGCCACGACTCCAGGATTGTCAGGTGATGCTAGGGCTATGTGTGTGTGAAGTCTCCTGATGTTGATGTCTGTCCCCTTCCCGGGCATAAAGCCCATCTGATCTGGGTGTATCAGGGCCGTAATGACGCTATTGAGCCTGGTGGCCAGGACCTTGGCCAAAATCTTCGCATCAACATTGAGCAGGGATATTGGCCGGTAGGACGAACACGACGTGTGGTCCTTTCCCGGCTTTGGTATAACTACAATGACTGCCTCACCCAACGAGTCGGGCAGTTCCTCCCGTCCCATTGAGTGGGCGAGCATGCGTTGGAATCTGGGCGCAAGTTCCTCCTGATATAGTTTATAAAATTCTACCGGGATGCCGTCAGGACCTGGCATTTTTCCTGGCTGCATAGTGTTTATGGCCTTGCAAATTTCCTCCGATGTGACAGGGGCATCTAACTTTTTGGCATATGTCGGGGTTAATTTAGGAATATCAATTGTATCTAGATATCTTCCCAAGTCTTCCCTACCATAAGTAACCCAGGAGCTATAGAGCGTCTGGTAGTAGGCCATGAAGCAGCGGTTAACATCCTCCGGATCAGACACCAACATACCCCTCACATCTCGGATCTGGGCTATAGATATACCTCCCAGCCTTTCCCGTGACAGCCAGGCCAGAAGGCGGCCTGTCTTTTCCCCTTGCTCGAAAATGCGTTGGGTCTGGTGAAGCATTTTTTTCTGTGTTAATTCGGTCCTAAGCAAGAGTACTTGCTTCGTCGCCGTCTGGAGGGCAGCGTACTGGTCTGGGTCTTTCGTTCGAAGGTAAAGCGCCTCAAGTCTAAGTGTGTCAGCCTCTGTTCTAGTGAGTTCCGCTTTGCGGTCCTTACGGACCTTAGCAATAATGGTCATGTAGTGGCCCCTAGTAGTGGCTTTAAAGGCATCCCACACCGTGTTGGGGTCTGCTGAGCCCTGGTTAATTTCCCAATAGCCAGCCATTTCCGTTTTAAATTGCGGTTCAACCTGCATATCCGAAATCCAGTATCTGGACAGGCGCCATATGGAGTCCGTCTGGGTTCTCTGAAGGTCTAAGGTAATGGAAAGTGGAGCATGGTCTGAAATGCCTCTCGGAAGAATCTCTATTTCCCGCACTCTATCTAGAACTGTTCCCGACACAAAAGCAAGGTCAATGCGGGAGAACGCCCTATGAGAGGCCGAATGACAAGTGAAAGCTTTAATTGAGGGGTGTCTCCAGCGCCAGACATCAGTGAATCCATAGGTCTGAGCCCATGCAGCCAGTCCCCGTTGGGGCCCATGGCCAGGGTCAAATCTGTCCAGGTGCCGGTTGGGGACCATATTGAAGTCTCCCATCAGCACCAGTCTGTCGGTCGGTAACTGCGTCGTTTTAGAGACTATCTGGTGAAGTAGTGCTAGCGAGGCTGGCGGTGGCAAATACAATCCGACAATGACCCAAGGTTGGCCCCAGATCTGAGCATAAAGGATGACATACCTCCCCTCCGGATCCAGCACTAGATCGAGAAGGGCAAAAGGGAGGGATTTCATCACCAGGATGCTGACTCCCCTGGCAAGATTTGAGTACGTGGAATGGTAGTGGTGACCCACCTAAGGCTTTTTTAGGCTCAGGGTCTTGCCTCCGATCAAATGAGTCTCCTGAAATATACAGACATGGGGATTATGCTGCTTAATAAATTGGAACACCAAGGACCTCTTGACCGCAGAGTTCAGGCCCCGAGTGTTCCAAGAAATCAATTTAAGTGATGCCATATTCACTCCACATACTCAGAACCTCCCTCAGGCCCACCCCTACCAGTTGGAGGGGAAGGTCCTGGAAGTCAGGATACCACCAAGGCAAAGCACCTTTATCATAAACATTACCTCTGCCCAATACATGCAGCCCTATGTATATTGACTTATGGTTAAGGAGTTGATCGCCCCTGAACTCGGGCCAATCCAAACGTAAACCCCACCCCCCCACCTCACCTACCCCCTTAAAACTGAGGAGGGTTTGGATCCCCAACAAAACCAAAATTACACCACTGGTGTACATGGGGGCGCAAGAGCCCGAAGGCACTCAGCCTGCATCAGGGCACAAACAGCCCAGTACAGGTCGTGGTCCGGTCCAGAATATTCAGCGTGTTTCACCCGGATTCCCGGGGGTAGTTTCTTAAACTGTTAGTTACAAACCATTAAAAACATATCTTGCAGTTCCTAGTTAAGCTAATAGTTCCAATTGTTGGATAAATGTAACCCCAATCTCCTGCTCCAAGAAACACAGGTCAGTAGCTGGTCCACAATCTCGGGTCCCTCCCCCGGATCCCAGGAACGCCACCCCCCATGAAGGGCAGCCTGTACCAGTCTCCAGTTCCTTCAGTGAGGAATGTTCCTGGGAGCATCAGACAGGGGACGTGAGCCGATGGTAGAGACAAATGTAGCCTCCATTAGTCGCCATTAGTGGACATCCAGCAACCCCCTGCCCCGGGCCGTCTTATTGCAGTCCCAAAACAGTCGCTAGGCAAGGTGGATTAATCCCCGGGTTCCCCCCATGTTCCCCAGTCCCTCATTAGGATGTTGCGCAGTCCTAAAGGATGGCCAAAAGTAAGGGGGGGGAGAGGGGAAAGGCTGCCCAGATTCATAGATAGGGATCAGGGCACCAAGTGAGGGCCCACAAGGATAATCGTTATTTTACCAGACCATGGGCAAGACGGGCACCAAAAGTGGATCCTCAACGACAGTCCAAGCAGGGTAGTTAAACTGCGACATGAAGCAGGTAAAGGGGTTCCAGATTAGTACTCCAGATTAGCAAGATTCAACAGGTCATCAGCGGCGAATCGAATCAGCCCAGTTGGCGGCCTCTGTGGGTGATGTAAAAAACTGGACTTTGTCGCCATCCTGCACTCGCAATCTCGCGGGGAACAACATGCTGTATTTAACCCCTTTTTGCCTGAGCATGGCTTTGACCTGGTCAAACGATTTCCTGAGCCTCTGTGTCTCAACAGAATAATCTGGGAAAAACATCAGTTTCGCTCCTTCATATCTGACCTCCTCCTGTGAACGAGCGGCTCTGAGCACAGTGTCTCTGTCTCTGTAGTGCAGAAATTTAAAAATAAAGGTCCTGGGGGGCGATCCCACTGGGCCTCTAGTAGCGGGCATGCGATGGGCTCTCTCCACCGAGAAGTGCGGGGAGAACTGAGCCTGGGGGAACAGAGAAGGGAGCATACGTTCGATAAATACGACCGGATCTGAGCCTTCGGTTCCCTCCGGGAGGCCTATGAGACGAATGTTGGAGCGCCGATTTCTATTCTCGGCATCTTCCGCTCTGGCCTCCAAGTATTTCACCTTCAGCTTGAGAGTGTGGAGATCAGCCCGGGTGTCACGTTGGTCGTCCTCGGTCGTGGATACCCTCCTCTCCACCTCCGTGACCCGCTCTCTAAAGGTGTCCATATCGCGGCGGATCAGTGCCGTTTCTGTTTGGAGCCCCTCCAGTTTGGTTGTTAGGGTGGTCTGGCAGGTAGAAATCGCGGCCATCAGCGCATCAAAGGCAGGGGAGCCTGCTTGTATTACCCCCTCTGGAGGCCGCGAGGCGTGAGAGTCCATGGTGCGCGCTGTACTGGTGAGCGGGCCTAGCGGTGACGAGCCGTGCCCCGCGGCGGATTTTCGCTTCCTCTGGGACGACCGATTGCCTTTTCTCATCACCAGTCAGACCTGTTAGGACAGCGGGAGTACTCAGGCTGGGATCAGGTAGAATCAGGGTGAAACAGCAGGATAAATGGAGGATTTTAGAAGCCGGACTACGGAGCTCTGCTAAAGAACGTCTGCTCCCAGCGCCATCTTGGACACGCCCCCGCACCTTTCTCTTTTTGCGTTCATAACATGACATTACGTTCAGCTTGGTCATCAATCGTGTAGTGCATGTCAGTATGCTAGATACAACAGCCAACATACGATTTGGTCCGTTCGGTCGTACGACCGTCGAACCGTGTGTACGGGGCTTAAGTCTACAAATGTGCACACTGAGAAAGTTCTATGAATATATTTGCAGTTTATTGATATGATATTTCTATTACAGACAAAATCTTATGCCGGTGCAGGCTTCCGTGCCGGCCAGTGGGACATTATCACTGCCACCTTTGTAAAAGAACAATTATACGCAGGGTAGATATGGAAAGGCATTTATTGTTGTGTGAATTGTCTGCAGGGCCGAAATCAACACTCCCTGCACCCTCTCCAGTGCCATTCCCATAATCCACTGCACCCTCTCCAGTGCTGATCCCATCATTCATTGCACCCTCTCCAGTGCCGATCCCAAATGGTGATGAGACAAATGGTATATTTGCTGTGCAGAGAAGTAAGCATGGACTTTCCATGCCAGTACATGTACAAAGGGGGAAGACTCATGTAGTCTAATGTGAATTGGAGGAATATCAGTTGTTGGCTCAGTGTAGTGGACTGAGCTACAATTTATGTAAGCACCTCCGATCACTAGATTACTGTACAGGAACTGTTGCAGAGGTATTCCTTTAAGAAGACATCTTGAGGGAAATGGTGCTCCTCAAATTCTATCCATTTCCTGTTGAGAGTGGAGCTCCAGTCTGTAACCAGATACCCTTCTAGACAGCCAAAAACTGTGTATCTGGTTACAGACTGGAGCTCCACTCTCAACAGGAAACGTGACCTCCACTCAAAGGTAGATAAAAAGGAGGTATATACCTTCGCTAAGTTTGATGTAATAGCAAATATGGATGGGTAGCAGCCACATAAACAAACCTATCTACCATTCTCTATGCCTATGTAATTGGAGGTGTATTCGTTCACATTAATTTCCTCCCTGTTCAGATCGAGGCTTGGTCTTTCCCCACTGCCGCCGGATGCGTGGCGTGGAACGCACGCCGCACCTCCATCTTGTGTGAGGCGGAAGTGGCCACAACACTATTGGTATTCAATTTCTGTATGTTTAATTTAGCCTCACTTCCGCCGGAAGCGTGGCGTGGGACCCAAGCCGCACCTCCATCTTGTGTGAGGCGGAAGTGGTCGCGACACTATTGCCAATCAATCTCTGTATGTATGTGTAAGCACAATGGTTTTGGGGGGGTCGGTAACCCCAGACGAAGTCTATTAGGATGAAACGCGTCAAGAGCCGCTGACCCCATACCGCTGTGCTTCACTTCCTGCCGGCTGTTTTAAGTTTTGAGCTCATTTTTTACCTATCTATGTAAGTGCACTACATTCAATAAACTGTTACCTTTATGGTTTTACGCTATGTGAGGCTCTCTATTGCATGTTTCCTCAACTACCTTGAGACCTCCCCACTGGCGAAGACCCCTCCCTATTGTTTGACACATTTTCCATTCCATCCTGGAAATCCCTAATTGGTGTCCTGTTTGGCTGTGTCTCTACCTGGATCGCTCCTAAAAGGTGGTGACTCCCACTCTCAGGCGTTATACCTAGTGTTACATACTAATGATCTCTCAATATGTCATCACTGACAGATCACTCCATCTGTATAGAACCCTGTGTTTAATTTCAACACAGAGCTCAGGGCTGTGGTTGGATACAGCCGATCAGCTGGTCCTGGGTGTGAATCATTGGCCGGGACTTGCTGACAGGCTCCCGCTGAGCTGGATGGGGCCAAACATGCACGCGCCCTAAACCTGGGAGTATCCAGCGGCATACCAGCACTTTGCTTTGCCTACAACGGCCACTCCTCCGCGGTACAATGTGGCTGGGCGGTCGTTAAGTGGATAACATTTGCACCAGAACATAAGATTTTCAAGAAGATGTAGGTTTAATGCCGACATACCTGTGAACTGTAGAACATTTTTTATGTGGAGATCCATGTGCATCTCTGTCTTAGCCCTGTTAGTTGGCACTTAAGGTGGGGCAAAAAAGAACAATGAAATTGTGCTTAGAAACATGTATTGCATTCTTCTTCCAACATAAACATGAACTTCCATCATCATCAAAAATGTACATTGGTAAATGTTAGGCCAGCCCTCAAAATTTCCACTCGCCTGCTTGCATTTGGTGAATGGAAATTAGTGTAAGGCGAGTGTGGAGCAGAGGCAGACTGAGCTGACAGTTTCCTGACTGATAGCTTTTGGCAGAAGTGGTGCGGCCATCAGAGTGTCACAAAGGGGGGCTCCCTGCCCCCTGGACCACTCTGATGCATTGTAAAAAAGGCAGCACCGCTTCTGCCAGAAGCAATCAGCCAGGAAACTTTCAGAAGGATCAGGCAGCCAGATGACACAGAGCTTGTACAGTATCTCACAAAAGTGAGTACACCTCTCACATTTTTGTAAATATTTTATTATATCTTTTCATGTGACAACACTGAAGAAATGACACTTTGCTACGATTTAAAGTAGTGAGTGTACAGCTTGTGAAAATGTCCAAATTGGGCCCAATTAGCCACTTTCCCTCCCCAATGTCATGCTACTCGTTAGTGTTACAAGGTCTCAGGTGTGAATGGGGAGCAGTTGTGTTAAATTTGGTGTTATCATTCTCGCTCTCTCATACTGGTCACTGGAAGTTCAACATGGCACCTCATGGCAAAGAACTCTCTGAGCATCTGAAAAAAAGAATTGTTGCTATTCATAAAAATAGCCCAGGCTATAAAAAGATTGCCAAGACCCTGAAATTGAGCTGCAGCACGGTGGCCAAGACCATACAGCGGTTTAACAGGACAGGTTCCACTCAGAACAGGCCTCGTTATGGTTGTCCAAAGTGGTTGAGTGCACATGCTCAGCATCATATCCAGAGGTTGTCTTTGGGAAATAGACATATGAGTGCTGCCAGCGTTGCTGCAGAGGTTGAAGGGGCGGGGGGGGGGGTCAGCCTGTCTCGTACACGTGAGTTGGTGAAACCTGTTGGTATTGCTCCGGACAAGACTCACCTTGGACAGG
>BLSH010384386.1:98777-118005 GCA_018402905.1 Glandirana rugosa | reverse complement strand
CCCCCCCCCCCCCCCCCCCCCCCCCCCCCCCCCCCCCCCCCCCCCCCCCCCCCCCCCCCCCCCCCCCCCCCCAGCCTGTCAATGCTCAGACCATACACTGCACACAGCATCGAATTGGTCTGCATGGCTGTCGTTCCAGAAGGAAGCCTCTTCTAAAGATGATGCACAAGAAAGCCCGCAAACAGTTTGCTGAAGACAAGCAGACTAAGGACATGGATTGTAAAGAAGAAATTAGGGGAGGTAAATGGGACTTTAAATGAAGCTAGAGCCTGGTAAAGCTGATGCTTCCATCCCTAAAACAATTATAGAAAGTTGCACCGACTTCCTGGTTCACCCCTTGGAATTGCCCCATGCCCTCGCCACCACAGCTCCCAGCCATGACAGTTCCGGGCGGCTCACCGCTTCCAGTGCTGCACTATCAGTGCATAAGTAGTGTAAGTATTGCCTGTGTTCCTCGTGGGGGCTGCACACACTGTGATGTATGCTCCATCCTGTTGCATGTGGAATTTAGTTAGACCTATTCTATCCATTTATTTTAGATCCAAACATGCTTTCTCCTGATGAGTGGCCCCTTAGCCACGAAACGCGTCGAGCTACCAGATGTCGTGTTTCCATTAGAGTTACCAGTTTTACCCTATTTTTGCAACTTTCACGGACTTACTGAGGGGTATCACCCCAGGGAACCTAAGGTTATGGGCCATGCAGCTCTTTGCACAATTGTATCAATTGTTGCATAATCATGAAATTCATGGAGGGGGAAACCCTATTGTGTATTATTACTGGACTATTATTATTCATTATCATGTGTCACTTTTGTGATCATATGTTTGTATGTATGAATATATTTATTAAACATTTTTTATCTAACTTATATATCCATGAATGTTATGTCTGACCATCACATGCCTCATATAAAGTCCCAGCCCACTTGCTCTCCTAAACTTCGGTGCAACTTTTTATAATAGTTTTAGGGATGGAAGCATCAGCCTTACCAGGCTCTAGCTTCATTTATAGTCCCATTTACCTCCCCTAATTTCCTCTTTACATTGCACCAGGGATGGAGGCATCTGATGATGTAATACTGGTTTATAAATAATTAATGCACAAAATTGCCTGCCCTGGAATCTGGCCTTCCTGTTTTGGAGGCTCACCAATGGTTTACATCTTGTGGTGAACCCTCTGTATTCACTCTGGTGAAGTCTTCTCTTGATTGTTGACTTTCACACACATACACCTACCTCCTGGAGAGTGTTCTTGACCTGGCCAACTGTTGTGAAGGGTGTTTTCTTCACCAGGGAAAGAATTCTTAGGTCATCCACCACAGTTGTTTTCTGTGGTCTTCCGTGTCTTTTGGTGTTGCTGAGCTCACCGGTGCGTTCTTTCTTTTTAAGGATGTTCCAAACAGTTGATTTGGCCGCACCTAATGTTTTTGCTATCTCTCTGATGGGTTTGTTTTGTTTTTTCAGCCTAATGATGGCTTGCTTCACTGATAGTGACAGCTCTTTGGATCTCATATTGAGAGTTGACAGCAACAGATTCCAAATGCAAATAGCACACTTGAAATGAACTCTGGACCTTTTATCTGCTCCTTGTAAATGGGATAATGAGGTAATAACACACACCTGGCCATGGAACAGCTGAACAGCCAATTGTCCCATTACTTTTGGTCCCTTAAAAAAGTGGGAGGCACATATACAAACTGTTGTAATTCCTACACTGTTCACCCGATTTGGATGTAAATACCCTCAAATTAAAGCTGAAAGTCTGCAGTTTAAGCACATCTTGTTTGTTTCATTTCAAATCCATTGTGGTGGTGTATAGAGCCAAAAAGATTAGTATTGTGTCGATGTCCCAATATTTATGGACCTGACTCTACCTTCCCCAAATAACAGTCAATAGCCTGCTCTTTATATTACCCTAGCTACACCCTAACAACTCTGATATTCTTTCTCATGTTTTAATTGGCCCCACTGATCTTCGCTGCCTGGGCATCGGTGGTGTTTGCCACAGATGTGGTGGGGTGTTCTTGGTCGTTCCTGTCTGGGGGCTGCGACACGCACTGCAGGCTCCCTTGCCTCCTTCCCCTGGGGAGGGTGCGGGTGCCCTGGCACTGTGCGTTGACGTCACGCCACCCCGCCACACGTGTGGCGTCCCTATGACGCTGCGCCGTGGGCGGGATTTACCATGCTCGTGGGCACCCTGGGAGAGAGTTATGGCGCTGCTTGCTTAGTTCTTCTGTGCTGATACAATGACGTGCTTCTCTCTCTCCCCCATTTGTGCTCACGTGTGTGACGTTGGTGGTTGAGTGGCGGTGGCGACACTTACTTATGGGCGTCATCTCTGGGTGGGATTAGTCACTAGGACATGGCGCACCAGCACTTTCACTCAGACCCTGGCTTCTACTATTATCTTCACCATGCCTCTCTTTGTTTCCATCACCTCCTTCTCCTCAGCCATTGTGCTTATCTCTTTCCCTCTTCCCCTCACTCTTTCCTTTCACATTGCACTCACCTCTCCTTCCATTCACATGGATCCTACTAGTACATCACTCATTCACTCTATTTCCTCCACAGTATCCACTTCCTGGTTCACCCCTTAGAATTGCCCCATGTCCTGGTGCCTGGTCCTGCCCTGGTGGCAGCCTGGGTGGGGAGCTGCCGCTTCCCTCACCACCACAGCTCCCGGCCATGACGGTCCTGGGTGGCTCACTACTTCCAGTGCTGCACTATTGGCGTATAAGTAGTGTAAGTATTGCCCGTGTACCTCATGGGGGCTGCACACACTTTGATGTATGCCCCATCCTGTTGCATGTGGAATTTAGACCAATTCTATCCATTTCTTGTTTTAAATCCAAACATGCTTTCTCCTGATGAGTGGCCCCTTAGCCACGAAACGCGTCGAGCTACCAGATGTCGTGTTTCCATTAGAGTTGCCAGTTTTACCCTGTTTTTGCAACTTTCACAGACTTACTGAGGGGTATCACCCCAGGGAACCTAAGGTTATGGGCCATGCAGCTCTTTGCACAATTGTATCAATTGTTGCATAATCATGAAATTCATGGAGGGGGAAACCCTATTGTGTATTATTACTGGACTATTATTATTCATTATCATGTGTCACTTTTGTGATCATATGTTTGTATGTATGAATATATTTATTAAACATTTTTTATCTAACTGTTATATATCCATCAATGTTATGTCTGACCATCACATGCCTCATATAAAGTCCCATTCCCCTTGCTCCTCTGCACTTTGATGCAACTTTCTATAAGGACATGGATTACTGAAACCATGTCCTGTGGTCTGATGAGACCAATATAAACTTATTTGGTTCAGATGGCATCAAGCGTCTGTGGTGGCAACTAGGGGATGAATACAAAGACAAGTGTATCTTGCCTATAGTTAGGCATGGTGGTGGGAGTGTCATGGTCTGGGGCTGCAAGAGTGCTGCTGGCACTGGGGAGCTACAGTTCATTGAGGGAACCTTGAATACCAACATGTACTGTGACATCCTGAAGCAGAGCAGAGTATTCCAACATGATAACGACCCCAAACACACCTCCAAGATGACCACCGCCTTGCTAAAGAAGCTGAGGGTAAAGGTGATGGACTGGCCAAGCATGTTTCTAGACCTAAACCCTATTGAGCATCTGTGGGGCATCCTCAAAGGGAAGGTGGAAGTCTCTAACATCCACCAGCTCCGTGATGTCACCATGGAGGAGTGGAAGAAGACTCCAGTGGCAACCTGTGAAGCTCTGGTGAACACCATGCCAAAGAGGGTTAAGGCAGTGCTGTAAAATAATGGTGGCCACACAAAATATTGACACTTTGGGCCCAATTTGGACATTTTCACTTAGGGGTATACTCACTTTTGTTGCCAGCGGTTTAGACATTAAAGTGGATGTAAACCCACCACCCACCCAGTATAAACTGATGACACAGTATTAATGTATATATACATGCAAGCCTCCTGCATCTATTCCTACCTTTCAGATGTCCTTCCTGTAAGCACTAGCAGCTCTGTAAAACTCTGAAATCAGGGCGTGTCTGTGTTTGCTGGAGTTTGGTGGGTGGAGTTGTGATGTCACAAGCCTCCCCACCCACCTCTATACTGAGACATTGAGGAGGAAGGGAGAGGGGAGTGTAAAACTTTCTCTGTTGTGTGAAGGAGATAAGCAAATTGCTTGTCACTCACAGAGCAAGGGGCGGATTGAGTGTGTATTTCCCTGTTAGTCAGACTTTCTCTTCCTGAAAAAAGATAAGCTCATTACTCACAGTTGGATTAACTCTTTGTGGCAAGACTGGGCACAGATGATATGACATGCTATACTCTACCAGGCAGAATTATTAATTACATTTTTTTTGGTTTACATCCACTTTAATGGCTGTGTGTTGAGTTATTTTAAGGGGACAGCAAATTTACACAAGCTGTACACTCACTGCTTTACATTGTAGCAAAGTGTCATTTCTTCAGTGTTGTCACATGAAAAGATATAATAAAATATTTACAAAAATGTGAGGGGTGTTCTCACTTTTGTGAGATACTGTATATGAATAGCCATCTGCTGTCAAACAAAGTCCTGCCTTCTGGATCGGCATTGGACCAGTGCGCTGTCTATTAGAATAGCCGGTCTCGGAGGTGGGACTTTGTTTGAGAGCGCCCGGCTATTCATATAGGAGCCGCTCCTCAGTGGGAGGAGCGGCTCTGTGTCATCCGGCCGGCAGATCCTCCTGATTCTTCCCTGATGCATTGCTGGGCATTGATGAGGCTGCACTTATGGGCAATGATACGCTGCACTGATGGGCACTAGTACACTGCACTGATGGGCAATGATACGCTGTACTGATGGGCAATGGTATGTTGCACTGACAGGCAATGGTATGCTGCACTGATGGGTAATGATAGGCTGCACGGATGGGCAATGATATGCTGCACTGATGGGCAATGGTATGCTGCAATGATAGGCAATGATACACTGCACTGATGTGCAATGGTATGCTGCACTGATGGGCAATGATGCGCTGCACTGAAGCTGCACTGATGGGCAAAGATACGCTGCACTGATGGGCAGTGATACGCTGCACTGATGGGCAATGATACGCTGCATTGATGGGCACTGATAGGCTGCACTGACGGGCATTGATATGCTGCACTGATGGGCAATGATAGGCTGCACTGATGGGCACTGATAGACTGCACTGATGGTTACTGATAAGGCTGCACTGATGGGACTTTACTGATGGGCACTAATCAGCTGCACTGATAAGGCTGCACTGATGAGTACTTATATGCTTTATGTTAATATTGTTAAAGTTGTTAATCTTTATTTATGGAACTTAATTCTGCATAAGACATTTAACAGTGTAATTTCATAAGATATTTTACAAGGGCATGTTTAGGGACGGACCTAAGGGCGGGGCAGGGTAGGAGTTGGATGAGGCAACTGGTGGCAGGTAACTTTAAAGGCCCATACACACGGTCCAATTATCGTCTGAAAATTTTGGTACGACAGCCTGTCATCCGATAATCTGACCGTTAGTATGCTCCGTTCGACAGCCAATTTTCATTTATCATCCAACAAAAGCTGAAAGTTGGACATACAAAAGCTGAAAATGCAAACACGCATGTTCGGAACTCAGGAACGAGTCGGAAGTGTTTGGTCGTGTAAACGCGAAATCAGCGGAAGGTGCCCAAAGAGTGATGCATGAAAACTGAACTTCCTCTTTATACGCTCATAGCACGTCACTACGTTCGCCTTTGTTGAATGATAATTTTACTAACGTCAGTACGCTAGACAAAATCACGGACAGACGATTTTGGGAAAAATTGGACGTGCGGTCGTACAACAATCGCAGCGTGTGTACGAGGCTTTAAGGCCTGGCTAGTGGCTCAGGGCTTAAAATTTTGAACCCTGTGTTAGACAATTGCTTTTACAAACAAATCCAGTTTACAATAGCACTTTAACCACTTCAAGACAGGACACTTATACCCCCATTCTGTCTAGACCAATTTTCAGCATTCGGGGCTCTCACACTTTGAATGCCAATTACTCAGTCATGCTACACTGAACCCAAACAAAATTTTCATAATTTTATTCACACAAATGGAGCTTTCTTTTGGTGGTATTTGGTGGGTTTTTCATTTTTTGCGACACAAGTGAAAAAAAAGCGAAAATTTTGAAAAAAAAAACACTTTTTTCTTAGTTTCTATAACATTTTGCAAATAAGTCATTTTTGTTCATAAATTTGGGCCAAAACGTATACTGCTACATATCTTTAGTAACCCAAATAAGTATATAATATTTGGTCTGTGTGAAAGTTATAGAGTATACAAGCTATGGTGCCAAGCATTGAAAATTGATCACACCTGATGCACTGGCGGCTTATCTCAATTCTTGAGGCCCTGAAATGTCAGGAAAGTACAAATACCCCCCAAATGACCCCTTTTTGAAAAGTAGACATTCCAAGGTATTTAGTATGAGGCATAACGAGTTTTTTGAAGTTGTATTTTTTCCCACAATTCTTCGGAAAATTAAGAAATTATTTATTTATTTATTTTTTTGCACAGAATTGTCATAACAACAAGTTATTTCTCACACACAGCATATGCATACTTCAAATTACACCCCAAAATACATTTTGCTACTCGCCCTGAGTATGGCCATACCACATGTGTGAGATTTTTTCACATCCTGCCTACCTAGAGAGGTCCAACATGCAGGGAGCACCGTCAGACATTCTAGGAGCAGAAATTTCACATCTAATTTCCTAACGACCTATTACATTTTTGAAGGCCCTGGAGCACCAGGACAATGGAATTACCCACAAAATGACCCCATTTTGGAAAGCAAACACCCCAACATATATTCTGTGAGGCATTATGAATCTTTCGAATGGTTCATTTATTTTTACGCAAAGTGGTCAATTTATAAGAAATTTCACAAATTTCAACATATAGCATGTACATAGCAAAAATTAACCCCCAAAATATATTCTGTTACTCATCCTGAGTATGGTGATACTACATGTGTGAGACTTTTATGCAGCGTGGCCACATAGAGAGGTCCAACATGCAGGGAGCACTGTCAGGCGTTCTAGAAGCATAAATTACACATATAATTTCCTAACCACCTATTACTGTTAGGAAAATGATCCTCCTGGCTGTTTTTGGCTTCCCGTGCCCGTTTGCGCGCCCGTGCGCGCTAATGGCGCCAATAGCGGCCATTTAAGCAGGACAGCACCAGGAGGCAGGTGCTATCCGTTCTACAGAGTTTCAGTGACCTGTGTGTTTGCCTGTCAGAGACTTTCCTGCACTTGTGACCCCTGTGTCTGCTTCTGAGTGACTTCCTGTTCCCGTGACCCGGCTCTCTTTGGACTTTGCTGCTATCTGCCTGCCCTGACCCCGGCCTGCCTACGATGACTCTTCTGCGTAGCCCTCTTGTACCTTTGCTGCCCGCATGTTGCCGACCCTGCCTGCACCCAACTACCCACCTGTCTGCTCCTTTTGTACCGCATAAGCCACCCTGTTGCCAACCCGGACTGTACGACTACTCTTCTACTTGCACAAGCCCAGTGGACTTGCACCTACCATCAAGTGGTCCAGTACAGCCCTCGTGTCCCCCTGTGCTCCTGAGCTCCCTGTCTACACTACCAGGGGTTCTTGAACCAGAGCCACAAGAGAGGTGATCCCCTGCATAAGTCAGACTCATCCGCCAGGTACGTGACAGTAACGGTCAGCCATGCCTGAGTCTGCGCAGGGGACCTCTCCTGTGGATGAGCTGTGTGCACACCTTACGGGCCTCACCCAGGCTGTTAAGAACTTGCAGGAGGGATACAATCACCTGCAAGGGAGATTGCAGGAACTTTCCAGCTCTGCACCAGCCAGTCCTGGCCAATCGGCCCCATGTACCGTAGGGGTCCTACCTAACGAGCTGGAGGTGCCCATGCCTGAGCGGTTTGCAGGCGACTGCAGGAAGTTCCAGGCATTCCGCAATTCCTGTGAACTGTACTTTACTCTGCAACCCCGGACTTTCTCGCTGGAAGCCACTAAAGTGGGGTTCGATGTCTCCCTCCTCCGAGAGGACCCCCAAACCAGGGCCTAATGCCTTCTGGAGCAAAAGGCACCTGAGATCTCCAACTTGGGCCGGTGCTTCCAAACGATGCCCCGATTGTATGAAGACCCTCACCAGGCAGCCACTGCGCAGGCAGCCCTCCACACCCTCCGACAGGGCCACCGGCCAGCAGGGTCTCTCGGAGCCGCTCAAAGACGAGCTGGCTCGCACCGGGGTCCCACACACCCTAGACTCCCTGATCGATCTGGCCATCCAGATCGATCGCCGACTGCGGGAACGCAGGGCCGAGAGATCCACTGGACCGGAACGTTTACCCTAGCGGAGGTCCAGGACCCCAAGTCCAGACCACCAGGAACCCCTGCCTATTGGGCGCCGTCGCTGTCTTTAACCCCTGTGGAATGCCAAAGACGCATAGCTCAGAACCTGTGTCTGTATTGTGGAGGTTCCAGGCATCTGGTGAAAGACTGTCTCGCTAAGGCTGGCAAGCGGCCCTCCAGAAGTTCGGATGGACTCCTGTACTTGCCTAGTGATAAGGCTCATCTTGTTACCTTGCAGCTGCCCAGCAGGACTGTTCCGGTGCAGGCCATCCTGGACTCTGGTGCGTGCAGCTGTTTCATTGACATCACCTTCGCAGCGCACCACCAGATACCCCTTCGACCTAAGGAGCACCCTATGGTCGTTCGACTAGTGAGGACCTTTTATGGGTCCACCATAAAATCAGGCACAGTAACCCAGCCAGCGGCCGAGTGTTTACCCAGGCCAAGGAAGGGCATGCTGAGTTCCTGTTGCTGGAGGTCATCACGTCCCCTCTGTATCTAGTTATCCTGGGTCTTCCTTGGCTCCGGGCTCATAACCCCCAGGTCAACTGGGCAACAGGGGACATAACCTTTTCCTCATCCTACTGTCTGCACCACTGCTTACCGCAGTCTCAGCCCTCAGAAAACCCCTCAGTCGTACTCAGCTTGGACACAGACGTCGATCAGGAAGCCCGCCTGGTCGTCCCTGCACCTTACCATGAATTCTTGGACGTCTTCAGCAAGAAGGGAGCTGATGTCCTCCCCCCGCACTGTAATTGACCTCCTACCAGGGGCCGAAGTCCCGTTTGGGCGGATTTTCCCCCTATCCGAAGTAGAACTGGTTGCCCTCAAGGCATACTTAGATGAAAACCTAAAAAAGGGTTTCATTAGACCATCCACCTCGCCAGCAGGAGCCGGGATCTTCTTTGTGGAGAAGAAGGACCATTCACTTTGGCCCTGTATGGACTATCGGGAACTCAATCGGATTACTATCAAGAACCGATACCCGCTACCATTGGTCCCCAAGCTCTTCCAGAGGTTAGGAACTGCCTCTGCCTTCACTAAGTTGGATCTACGGGGGGCATACAACCTTATCCGCATTCGCGAGGGGAACGAGTGTAAAACCGCCTTCCGCACGTGGTTTGGGCATTACGAATAGCTTGTGATGCCCTTCGGACTATGTTACGCCCCTGCAAAGTTGCAGCACTTAGTAAATTATATTTTCCGGGACTTCTTGGACCAGTTTGTAGTCGTATATTTAGATGACATACTGATTTTCTCACCGTCGCTGAAGGAGCATCGCAGGCACGTGAAAAGTGTAATCACCCGCCTCAGGATACACGGCCTCTATGCCAAGGCAGAGAAATGCGCCTTTGAGTGCGCCGACATTTCGTTCCTGGGATTCAACCTCTCAACGGCTGGAATTACCATGGACCCACAGAATTGGCCAGCTCCCGTGGACAAAAAGGGGGTTCAGCGATTTATTGGGTTCGCAAACTTCTATCGGAAGTTCAATAAGGGGTTCTCAGCAGTCATCATCCCAATAACCCAACTCACAAAGCAGGACTCACACTTTCGCTGGACTCCCGAAGCCCAAGAAACCTTCATCCAACTCAAAAAACTGTTCACGTCTGCTCCCATCCTCAAGCACCCGGACCCAGCGCTGCCATACATCTTAGAAGTGGTCGCGTCCGAAACAGCAGTGGGAGCAGTCCTATCACAGAGATGAGGTCCAAAAGCCTCGCTACATCCCCTCGCCTTCTTTTCTAGGAAACTCTCCCCCCCAGAGAGAAATTATGATGTAGGCGATAGGGAACTGCTAGCAATCAAGTTGGCTCTGGAGGAGTGGTGGTATCTCCTAGAGGGAGCTTCACACCCTGTTCTGGTCTTTACTGACCACAAAAACCTGTAATATCTGCGAATCACCAAAAGACTGAGACCCCGGCAGGCCAGGTGGGCACTATTCTTCTCCCGGTTCCAGCTACATATAACTTATAGACCCCAAGCTAAGAATGTTAAGCCGGATGCATTATCACGGATGTTCCATGTCCCGGAAGACACGTCCCCACCAGATACCATCCTCCCGGCCCACAGTTTCCTGCTCACTCAGGAAGACCTTCTGTCCCAAATCAGAAGGTCCTGTACCCGTCTCGCCGAACCACCAGACCCCCGGCTTTCCTTGAAAGATGGGTTGTGGTGGCTCAAAAACAGACTATATGTGCCACAGGAACTCCGGCAAGTAATCCTTGGACTCTGTCATGACACTAAAATGGCAGGTCACTTTGGTGGCCATAAAACAACGGAGATTGACAGAGCTATGTGGCATCATGCCCTATTTGCGCCAGAACAAGACGGAGAAATCCAAAGCTTGGGGACTGCTTAACCCATTGCCCATCCCGGAGCGACCATGGTCGCAAATCGCAATGGATTTCATAGTTGAGTTACCTTCATCAGCAGGATTCAACACGATTTTGGTGGTGGTGGACCGTCTTACGAAGATGGCGCATTTTTTACCAATGAAAGGCACCCCTTCAGCGGCCGAGACTACAGAAGTCTTTATAAGAGAAGTGGTCCGCTTACACGGGGTCCCCGCCAACATCGTGTCAGACCGAGGGGTACAATTCACTTCTCGCTTTTGGAAGTCCCTGTGTACCACTTTGGGAGTTGAGTTGGCCTTCTCCTTGGCCTACCACCCACAATCTGGTGGTCAGACAGAGAGGACCAATCAGACTCTAGAACAATACCTACGGTGCTATTCCTCCTATTCCCAGGACGACTGGGTCTCGCTTCTCCCAGTAGCCGAGTTTGCGTACAATAATACGGTCCACTCTGCTACCAAGCAGTCACCCTTCTGGGCAAACTTCGGCTACCACCCGTCCTTCCTACCGGACTTAGCAATGGAAAGCACCATACCCACGGTCCTTGAGATGACCCAGTTCCTCGAGAAAAACAATAAGCTTCTCCAGGAGACCCTCGCCCAAGCCACCAGTAAGAGGAAATTTGATAAAGGGAAGAGAGGGGAGTTAGATCTACAAATTGGCCAGCAGGTCTGGCTGTCTACAAAGAATGTAAAACTTTCCTGCCCTTCTAAAAAAACTGGGGCCCAGGTACATAGGACCATTCCCTGTCAAAAGGAGAATCAACAAGGCGGCATACGAGCTGGTCCTGCCTCCATCCGGTGTTTCATGTCACGCTGCTTAAACCAGTGACCCAGGATCCCTTTCCGGGACGGAGAACAGCTCCACCGGGGCCAGTTCTAGTGGACGGAGAGGAGGAGTTTGAGTTAGAGGCTGTCCTGGCCTGCAGGAAGAGGGGAGGCTCAATCCAGTTCTTGGTCAAGTGGAAGGGGTATGGCCCAGAGGAGAACTCATGGGAACCCGAGGACAACATCCACGCCAAAGAGCTTATTGAGGAATTCTGGAAGAAACACCCAGAGCTGAGAGCCCGTTTGGGCATCCGGAGGCTGCTCCTTGGGGGGGGGGGGAGCAATGTTAGGAAAACGGTCCTCCTGGCCGTTTTTGGCTTCCCATGCGCGTTCGCATGCACCCGCGCTAATGGCGCCAATAGCAGCCATTTAAGCAGGACAGCACCAGGAAGCAGGTGCTGTCCGTTCTACAGAGTTTCAGTGACCTATGTGTTTGCCTGTCAGAGACTTTCCTGCACCTGTGACCCCTGTGTCTGCTTCTGAGTGACTTCCTGTTCATGTGACCCCGGCTCTCTTTGGACTTTATTGCTATCTGCCTGCCCTGACCCCGTCCTGCCTACAACGACTCTTCTGGTTAGCCCTCTTGTACCTTTGCTGCCTGCACGTTGCCGACCCTGCCTGCACCCGACTACCCACCTGCCTGCTCCTTTTGTACCGCATAAGCCACCCTGTTGCCAACCCGGACTGTACGACTACTCTTCTACTTGCACGAGCCCAGTGGACTTGCACCTATCATCAAGTGGTCCAGTACAGCCCTTGTGCCCCCCTGTGCTCCTGAGCTCCCTGTCTACACTACCAGGGGTTCTCGAACCAGGGCCGCAAGAGAGGTGATCCCCAGCATAAGTCAGACTCATCCGCCAGGTACGTGACAATTACACTTTTGAAAGCCCTGCAGCACCAGGACAATAGAATTACTCAAATGACCTCAAAATTACCCCATTTTGGAAAGCAAACACCCCAACGTATAATCTATGAGGCATTATGAGTCTTTTGTACGGTTCATTTTTGTCCTTCCAAGTCTTCGGAAAACATGGAAAGAAAATTAAAATGTATTTTTTTTTCACCAAGTGGTAAATGTATATGATATTTCTAACACATAGCATGTATATAGCAAAAATAACCCCCCAAAATATATTCTGCTACTCATTCCGAGTATGGCAATACCACATGTGTGAGACTTTTACACAGCCTGGCCACAACACGCAGAGAGCACCGCCAGGCGTTCTAGGAGCATAAACTAGACATAAAATTTCTTTCATACCTATCACACTTTTGAAGGCCCTTTGAGCACCAGGACAGTGGAATTACCCACAAAATGACCCCATATTGGAAAGCAAACACCCGAGGTATATTCTATGAGGCATGGGCTGCAGATAGGTATTCAGGTACTCTGATGGGCTGCAGATAGGTACTCAGGTATTCTGATGGGCTGCAAATAGGTACTCGGGTACTCTGATTGGCTGGAGACAGGTACTCGGGTACTTTGATGGGCTGGTGAAAGGTATTTGGGTACTCTGATGGGTTGGTGACAGGTACTCAGGTACTCTGATGGATTGGTGACAGGTACTCGTGTACTTTGATGGGTTGGTGACAGGTACTCGGGTACTCTGATGGGCTGGTGACAGGTACTCTGATGGGTTGGTGACAGGTACTTGGGTACTTTGATGGGCTAGTGACAAACACTCTGATGGGCAGGTGATAGGTACTTGGGTACTCTGATGGGCTGGTGACAGGTACTTGGGTACTCAGATGGGCAGGTGACAGGTACTCGGGTACGCTAATGGTCTGGTGACAGGTACTCGGGTACTCTGATGGGCAGGTGACAGGTACTCGGGTACTCTGATGGGCTGGTGACAGGTACTTGCGTACTCAGATGGGCTGGTGAAAGGTACTCGGGTACTCTGATGGGTTTGTGACAGGTACTCGGGTACTCAGATGGGTTGGTGACAGGCACTCGGGTACTCTGATGGGCTGGTGACAGGTACTCGGGTACTCTGATGGGCAGGTGACAGGTACTCTAATGGGCTGGTGACAGGTACCGGGTACTTTGATGGGTTGGTGACAGGTTCTCGGGTACTTTGATGGGCTGGTGACAGGTACTCATGTACTCTGATGGGTAGGTGACAGGTACTCGGGTACTCTGATGGGTTGGTGACAGGTACTCGTTTACTTTGATGGGTTGGTGACAGGTACTCAGGTACTCTGATGGGTTGGTGACAGGTACTGATGTACTCTGTTGGGTTGGTGACAGGTACTCAGGTACTCAGATGGGCTGGTGACAGTTACTCAGGTACTCTGATGGGTTGGTGACAGGTACTCGGGTATGCCGATGGGCAGGTGACAGGTACTCGGGTACTCTGATGGGCTGGTGACAGGTACTCGGGTACTCAGATGGGCAGTTGACAGGTACTCGGGTACGCTGATGGTCTGGTGACAGGTACTCGTGTACTCTGATGGGCAGGTGACAGGTACTCGGGTAATCCGATGGGCTGGTGACAGGTACTCGGGTATGTTGATGGGTTTGTGACAGGTACTCGGGTACTCAGATGGGTTGGTGACAGCACTTGGGTACTCTGATGGGCTGGTGACAGGTACTCGGGTACTTTGATGGGTTGGTGACAGGTACTCAGGTACTCTGATGGGCAGGTGACATGTACTCTGCTGGGCTGATGACAGGTACTCGGGTACTTTGACGGGCTGGTGACAGTTACTCGGGTACACTTATGGGCAGGTGACAGGTACTCGGGTACTCTGATGAGTTTGTGACAGGTACTCAGATGGGCTGATGACAGGTACTCGGGTACTCTGATGGGCAGGTGACAGGTACTTCGATGGGCAGGTGACAGGTGCTTGGGTACTTTGATGAGCAGGTGACAGGTACTCTGATGGGCTGTGACAGGTACTTTGATGGGGTGGTGACAGGTCCTCTTTATTACTGGGGGGGCAATCAGTGTGCTTGGTGTGTACACTAAGTGGTAACAAGCTGTTACCGCAATTTCCTTCTCACACACGATTGGTGTGTGAGAGGAAGAATCCAAAACAGCTTGTTACCGCGGTTTGTTTACATCATGTGACCGGCTGTGAATGGACACAGCCGGTCACATGTTAAAGAGCCAATTTCATTGGCTCTTTACCCTGATCAGAGCTGGGCTTTGTCTGAGGGACAAGCCTCAACCCCTGATCGCCGCGCTGCAAGCCCCCGGGGGACGCGCACGAGCAGCATGCACGTGGATCTCCATAGTCACCAGCTGTGATTGGACACAGCCGGTCACGTGGTAAAGAGCCAATTTTATTGGCTCTTTACCCTGATCGGGGAGGGGCTATGTCCCGAGGGACATGCCTGATCTCCGATCAGCACGCTGGGGGCTGGTGCACGTCATATGACGTCCACCCGGATCGACAAAGTGTCCCTGCTGATGTCATTTTATTATGGCTCGGTAGGGAAGTGGTTAAAAGAAAAGTATGGAGTTTTATTTTTTCCCCCATTATACTTACCTACATGGATGCAGCATCTGTCCCCCGGCGCTTCTACACTGAGAACCGAACAATCGAACACCGCCGATGGCTCGGTTCTCACAGCTCCCTGAGCAGAGTTGCTGACTGCCAATCAGCAGCTCTCCGCTCTGCTCCACCTTGCCCACTGGAGCGCTGAGCTGTGGAGGGTTGGGGAGTGGTTCGCTGAGAGGCCGAGCGGGGTGTCAGTCCAGGCACCTGGCGGTTCCCCACTCTCATTGTCGTGATCACGCAATGCCTGGACTGATTTCTGTGGCGTCAGCAGAGAGTGGACTTCAGCTCGCTCTCTGCTGAAAACAGGTCACAGAAGTGCAAAATGAACTGCAGGCCTGTGATCCGAAGGAGAAGCCCAGCCAAACGAGATTTGGCTGGACTTCTCCTTTAACAGAAAGTACAAAACCTACCAAAATGATCTTGTATTTCTGCAAATCCCAACAGAATGGCTTGGTATCTGCTGCAGCACTGCCTGCAGTCACTGGAGCTCCACTCTAAACAGAAATCACGTGATCACATCCTGTAGTTGTTTGTTATTGTCTATTTGCTGTTTGTTACATTTAAGTTAATTGAAAAATAAAAAAGGTGGAGTTGTGGAGGTCACATGTTTCCTGTGACAGTAGAGCTCCAGCTGCAGAGATTCACAATAAAGTTGCATATGTGCAGAACACAGTAAAAAAAAAAAAAAGAAAAAAAAAGGGGAGTGGAGGTCACGTGCTTCCTATCATCAGTGGAGCTCCACTCTACAGCCAGACCCCTCTCTCCATTTTCCTCAGACACTTATTGCAGCCATGTTGTTGGAGACCGGAGTCCTGTGACCTGGATCAGTTGCGACTGATTTATGTCTAGTACATCTAGTCCCTCTGATGATCTGCTCCACTCGTTCTCTTCATCCTCTGTAAGTAACTCATCGGGAATAGTACTCGGGCTGTCCATGTATAGTCTGCAGCCTCTCTATCTCCCCTATACTGTGTGTGTTGTACTCTGTCCCTTTATTGTCTGTCATCCACTCCAGCCTGTCATTTGCTCACTGCTGTGGCTGAGGGGACACTTCCTGAGTGGTAACCCCTTGTGTGCTGGTCTGCTGTTTGAGGTAATGCTTTGTGTGAGGATCTCCTGTCTGTATTGCCTGTGTTTTAAAGCAGACTCCCATCTTTAATTACTTGATAACCACCTCAATACCAGACACTTTTACCCCCCCCCCTCCTGCCTAGGCCAATTTTCAGCGATGTCGCTCTTTGAATGACAATTGTGCGGTCATGCAAAACTTTTCCTCAAATACATTTTTTATCATTTTCTATTTTCTTCTCACAAATAGAGCTTCCTTTTGGTGGTATTTAATCATTGCTCCTTTTTTTTTTTTTTTTTGCTAAAAGAATGAAAAAAGACCAATTGTGGAAAAGCTACAATTTTTTTTCTTAGTGTCTGTCAGAAAACTTTGTAAATAAGTAATTTTTCTCCTTCACTGATGGGCACTGATGAGGCGACACTTATGTGCAATGATAGGTGGCACTGATGGACATGCACTGAAAGGCAATACTGATTGGCCTCACTGATGGGCACAGACTGGCATCGCTGATGGGCACTGTTGGGGCTGCATTGTAATCAGGGCCCTGATTACCTATACACGTCTCCCCTGTGAAGAGATGCCCCTGATCGGCTCTCCTCTCCTCACAATGATAAACTGCATCTCCTTGTTTACATGTGATTGGACGCAGCCGATCACATGGGTAAAAAGCCGCAGCAGCAGCTCTTTGCCAAGATTGGGGTGACGATGTGTCCCCGGCAAGACTGGGCACCGTCATATGACGTCTTCCCAGAACAAGGCCAGGCTTCGGCGTCATTTGTCTATACGACGGGCGGTTAAAGGACCACCAGAGGCAGCGCTCCTTCCCTTTTTTTTTTTTTTTTTTTTACCTCTGGATAGATTGACCCCCTGACAGGTTTTTATCGTTGTGTGCCCCCGTTAGGGAGACTCACCATCGCTATTGGTCCTGTTTACCATTATCTAAGTAAAAGAAAATTCCTACATTTTGTGTTGTCACCAGAACAGGAATAGAGGGGAAATCTTCCAATAAGGGACACTGGTGACAACCAGGGATTCCCTCACTTTGGAGAGATTTCCTCTCACTTCCTGTTTTGGCTATGGGACAGGAAGTGAAAGAAATCTCCCCTTTGGGACACATGTCACATAACTTTTCTTACTCTGTCCAAAATGGAAAAAAATATTGCCTTTTAGTTCTATTTTGAAGTGGAATTCCAGGAGCAAAAAGCAATACACTTCGTTATAATTTTGACCATGCATTGTGGCCAGTGTGGTCTGCCCCCAGCAGATGGGAAACAATAGTGACATTTTTTTAAAATAACATCTTTGGTCGGCCAGCTTTTTCTTTCTCTTATTCTAAGCCAGCTTATTGATGACGTCTCACCTGATCTCACTCCGTACAAGCTGTGGAGCGGTTTTTGTGATGGTCCATAAATAATTAACAGCTCTGTAGCTTGTGCTGCACATGTGAGTCTAAGGCTGGGTTCACACTAGTCCGATTCTCGGACCGACATGAAGAGCACAAGTTGCATTACGTCACAAAAACAATGATTCCCTATGAGAGCCGTCTTAACTGCTCCGACATGTGTTTTTCAAAGTCGGACCGACTTTGAAAAAGGTTCCTGTACTACTTTTGTCCGACTTTGATCCTACTTCAGCCCATTGAAAGGCATTGAAGTCGGATCAAAGTCGTATCAGTGTCTTCACTGATCCGACTTTGGCATGCGACTTGTGCTCTGGGGATCTTGAAGGGGAACTCCACACCATATTTAAAAAAAAAAAAAAACTGGCATGGGGTTTCCCTCCAGGAGCATACCAGGCCCTTTGGTCTGTTACAGATTTGAAGGGGAACCCCATGCCGAAAAAAACAGCGTGGGGTCCCCCCCCAAAATCCATACCAGACCCTTATACGAGCACGCAGCCCGGCAGGCCAGGAAAGGGGGTGGGGACGAGCGAGCACCCCCCCCCTCCTGGAGCATACCAGGCCGCGTGCCCTCAACATGGGAAGTATGGGTGCTTTGGGGCAGGGGGGGCTCTGCGCCCCCCACCCCAAAGCACCTTGTCCCCATGTTGATGAGGACAAGGGCCTCTTCCCGACAACCCTGGCCGGTGGTTGTCGGGGTCTGCGGGTGGGGACTTGTCGGAATATGGAAGCCCCCTTTAAGAAGGGGGCCCCCAGATGCCAACCCTCCACCCTATGTAAATGAGTATGGGGTACATCGTACCCCTACCCATTTACCTGGAAAGAAATATGTACACAAAAAACCACACAGCTTTTTAAAATATTTTATTAAATCTGCTCCGGCGGTCTTCTCCCCTCTCTGGCTCTTCTTTCTTCGGCTCTTTTGCGGGGTCTTCCATCTTCTGAGGGGTCTTCTTTCTTCTCCTTCTCTGTGGCGTCTTCTGCTCTTTTGCCGGTCTTCTCCGCTGTCTTCTTCCCTCTCTTCTTGCCATATTGACACGACGCGATCTCCTTCACTAATGCCCTCTCCGCTGTGTGCTGTGCCTTATATTGGCATGGGGTGTGGCCACCAGATGACATCACCCGGAGGCCCCGCCCTATACGAGGTCACATCCTGGGGGTGGAGCTGTGACATCATGTGGGGCGGGGCCTCCGGGTGATGTCATCTGGTGGCCCCACCCCATGCCAATATAAGGCACAGCACACAGCGGAGAGGGCATTAGTGAAGGAGATCGGGTCGTGTCAACATGGGGGGAAGAAGAAGAATAAGAGAGGGAAGAGGACAGCGGAGAAGACCGGCAAAAGAGCAGAAGACGCCGCAGAGAAGGAGAAGAAAGAAGACCCCTCAGAAGATGGAAGACCCCGCAATAGAGCCGAAGAAAGAAGAGCCAGAGAGGGGAGAAGACCGCCGGAGCAGATTTAATAAAATATTTTAAAAAGCTGTGTGGTTTTTTGTGTACATATTTCTTTCCAGGTAAATGGGTAGGGGTACGATGTACCCCATACTCCTTTACATAGGGCGGGGGGCCGGCATCTGGGGGCCCCCTTGTTAAAGGGGGCTTCCAGATTTCGATAAGTCCCCGCCTGCAGACCCCGACATCCACCGGCCAGGGTTGTCGGGAAGAGGCCAACGCCCCAG
>BLSH010384386.1:78605-94097 GCA_018402905.1 Glandirana rugosa | reverse complement strand
CGGACAGTCACTAGTCTGGTTTGCGACGTGTGACGTAGTTTAACCAGACGTACCGCACACACGCCTGACACCATCTGAACCAAATAGGTTTATCTTGGTCTCATTAGACCACAGCACATAGTTCCTGTAATCTATGTCCTTAGTCTGCAGGCTTTCTTGGGCATCAGCTTCTGGGATGACAGCCATGCAGACCAATTTGATGCAGTGTGCAGCGTTTGGTCTGATCACTGACAGGCTAACCCCCCCCCACCACCCCCAACCTCTGCAGCAATGCTGGTAGCACTCATACATCTATTTCCCAAAGACAACCTCTGGATATGAGCACGTGCACTCAACTTCTTTGGTCGACCATGGCGAGGCCTGTTCTGAGTGGAACCTGTCCTGTTAAACCGCTGTATGGTCTTGGCCACCGTGCTGCAGCCCAGTTTCAGGGTCTTGGCAATCTCCTTATAGCCTAGGCCATCTTTATGTAAAGCAACAATGTTTTTTTCAGATCCTCAGAGAGTTATTTGCAATGAGGTGCCATGTTGAACTTACAGTGACCGGTCTGAGAGAGTGAGAGCGATAACCCCAAACTTAACACACCTGCTCCCCATTCACACCTGAGACCTTGTAACGCTAACGAGTCACATGACACCGGGGAGGGAAAGTGGCTAATTGGGCCCAATTTGGACATTTTGACTTAGGGGTGTACTCACTTTTGTTGCCAGTGGTTTAGACATTAATGGCTGTGTGTTGAGTTATTTTGAGGGAACAGCACATTTACACTGTTATACAAGCTGTACACTCACTACTTTACATTGTAGCAAAGTGTAATTTCTTCAGTGTTGTCACATGAAAAGATATAATAAAATATTTACAAAAATGTGAGGGGTGTACTCACGTTTTTGTGAGATACTGTATATAAAATTATTTGCTCCAGTAGGCCAAAAGGTCACTCAAAAACATCCCAAATGATGCAGAGATGGAAGACCATTCTTAAAATAAGATAAAAGAAAACCGGATAAATCCTTTTAAATAAATGTCTCAATTTATGTCATACAAATAGAATTTTGAATTCTGCAGCGAAAGATGTAATGAAACACTTTTAACGGTATATGTATTAACCAAATAGCAGCAAATAAAGAAGGTTGATTTGTTAGGATTTACATATGCTTTAAGCAGATCTAATAAGGTTTTTTAGAAATCTATTATATTAATGGAAAAATATCTGCTTGTTACCTTTTTTAGTGATTTTCATGGACCTGTTTGGACGAATCTTCAACACTGTAAATGCAGTGAGCAACCTGTTTACAAATCCTTATAGGGTTAGAGAGGTGCCTCTTCTGGACTATGTCGGTTGCCCTCGAATCAGAGAAGATGGACGGCTCTTGCTTTACAAAAGCAAAACTGCAAGATCATGGGACTGTCTTTTAGTTAACCCACTGACACCACAAAATGCCTACCGGTTTGTATCTTTCTACTCTTGATCTAACACCAATATTTTTTTATATTATTATTTTGATTCAGTATGAGCCCTGGTTCACATAGGAGCGATGTGGGAACCAGCGCGATTATAGAGCCGGTTCCCGCATCGCTCGTCTCTTGCAGTCTGCTCACACTGCCTTCTGCGAATCGCTGGCGGGTGTCATTTCAAAGTTAATGACACCCCTAGTTTTCTTCCCAGATCGCAGTGCGAACTGTGCACTCGCACATGAATTGGATCGCGATGCGATTCTAGTGCAGGAAAAAAAGGTATATGAATACATCTAGAGAAATTTTCCCCATTAAGGGTTTAGTGGCAGTAAAAAATATATAAGTAAGTCCAAACGATTTTGTTGAAAATCTTAGTTTTTTATTATTTATTTTCCGCTTAACATTAGATCATGAAAAAAGAACTATGTGAAAAATGCATAAAAGGAGCTCTGGTTGTACATCAATGGGACATGCATTACAAACAACACTTGCAACATAAAAGAAGGGGAATGACAAACTGTGCAGCTATGAGCCACATGAGGTTCCCTACGCGTTTCGGCCCTTCAACGGTGTCTAGGCCTTCCTCAGGGGGATTGGAGGCATTACCCCTTCTGCGATATTAAAAAATATGAAATTTAGAGTCATACAAAGTACAATGAATACTTATTATATAATAACATCCAACACTTACAGAGCTGCAAATTGGTTTTTAAATGCGAATTCCCATCATCCAGAGCGTTTTTAAAAATATATAAATATTTTTAAAAACGCTCTGGATGATGGGAATTCGCATTTAAAAACCAATTTGCAGCTCTGTAAGTGTTGGATGTTATTATATAATAAGTATTCATTGTACTTTGTATGACTCTAAATTTCATATTTTTTAATATCGCAGAAGGGGTAATGCCTCCAATCACCCTGAGGAAGGCCTAGACACCGTTGAAGGGCCGAAACGCGCAGGGGACCTCATGTGGCTCATAGCTGCACAGTTTGTCATTCCCCTTCTTTTATGTTGCAAGTGTTGTTTGTAATGCATGTCCCATTGATGTACAACCAGAGCTCCTTTTATGCATTTTTCACATAGTTCTTTTTTCATGATCTAATGTTAAGCGGAAAATAAATAATAAAAAACTGTAAGATTTTCAACAAAATCGTTTGGACTTACTTATATATTTTTTACTGCCACTAAACCCTTAATGGGGAAAATTTCTCTAGATGTATTCTAAAACATAAAGGGGATGGCAGAAATTTTGGGTCTCTCATTAGCACCTATCTTCTTCTTGAAAAAAAGGTATATGTACCTTTTTATTTTTTTTATTTATTCATTTTTTTTTTTGTGCGCGTCTAATACGAGTTCAGCCATACAACTGTATGGCTGAATTTGCATTGCTCAGAGATCGCATCATTCTAAACCCGGGACATCTCTGGAGTACATGCACGTTTCCCTAAGTTTTATCTCTTTAAAAACCCTGCAGGTGCAAAAATACCCGTTAATTCCACCAAATATGCAGTGAGCTCCTAACTTCCAGTACTGAGCTGAAAGGATTGTCACTGCTGCTCTGCAATCCCATGCAGTGTTGTCAGCTTGGTCTAAAGCCTCGTACACACGGGACGACGATCGTATACAACAGGTCGTACTAACGACCGTTGTATGCGATATCGATCGTTCGTATGCGCGATTAGAACAGCCGAACATACGACGGTCGTACAAGGGAGTTGTATGAGCAAACTAGAAAACTTGGTCGTACCAACAAGCGCTCATACGACCGTTGTATCGTGTGTACAGAGCAGTTGTTCCAACAAGTTGTATTGTGCCAAACACGCATGCTCCGAAGTCAGGAACGGCCGGATGCTAATTACATGCACCTGAACGTTCTTTCTGTGCTCGTACGATTGTGTAGTGCAGTCAGTATGCAAGTTACATTATGCAACATACGATTGGAGACGATCGTACGTACAATCGTCGTCCCGTGTGTACGAGGCATAAGTTCCTCCAGGTGGACTACAGAGCTATAAGATGACATCACCACTTCCACTCTGCTCATCTCAAACTTTCTTGTTTACATTGTCAGTAGATGTCAATGGAATAATATTTCTAACATTAATGTTATTCTAAGCTGATGAAATGTTTATTGATGTTAAGTTCTTTAAGGCGTTCTGATTGCTGGGAGGGAAGTTCTGGCTCTTGTGACTGCTCTGTTTGGCTGTCACAGTGGTCAATGTTTGGTAGCCCCTTCCACCAGCTCTTGATTGTTAACAGTGAACGTGAGTTGTCATTGACAGCTCGATCAGTGTTCTGGGATCGAAAAGTGAGCACACTCTCAGCACACAACAATGACACACCATGGACAAACATGTGCAGCACATGGGCGTTAAGGTCCACTGGCCCTGTTTGATAGAAAGAATTATAGATGTTTGTGTGACAATGAATTTCTCTTCTCCTCTCCTCCTCTCTCCTTGTATAGCAGGGGAAGGAGTGCTGAGATTGTAAAAAAGGAGAGATTATGAAAATGAACACCATAATGTTTTCTGTAGTCCAGCAGAAAAGAACTTGGGTGGGGCTGACCACACATCCTGTGATTTCTGTGCAGCAGAGGCAGTGTTAACTTCTGCCAAGAGCTACAGTTTTTTTGAAAGGGGCCCAAATTTGTAAAACTTGGCAGTATTGATATGGTGGAAATGACATCTTCTATTCACATATTAGCTTTCTATGTTTACAGGTGCAGATTAAGCAACATTTGTCAGGCAAGGTCTGGAATGCTTGTGCTCCAAGTTTGCGCTGCATTGTAACACAGACATGGGTAAAAACCACAAGTGCACACCTGATTAGGACACCACTCCAACTAAAGCTGTGTGGGGGAGAAAAAATGAAAGATAGAAGTTAAAGTGATACTAAACCCTCACTTTTTCTTGCTTATATTGGTTACTAAATAATAGCATTACATGAGAAGTCTAACCTTTTGTGTAATTTTCGCTTCTAAGTTGTTTTTTTCTGGCTCCGTTTCTCCCATTTCCGGTTGTCCTGTTTGCTGGGTGACCCATGTATTGCCGATCTCATAGTGTCACCCGTGCGTGTGCACTCACACCTATGGGTCTTCCGTGCCCAGGGACACAGTGAGTGTGGGCACAGCCAGCGTTCTACACAAGGTTGTAATCCCATAGGTGTGAGCGTGCACGCACGGGTGACACTATGAGATCGGCAATACACGGGTCACCCAGCAAACAGGACAACCAGAAATGGGAAAAACTGAGCCATAAAAAACAACTTAGAAGCAAAAATGACACAAAAGCTTAGACTTCTCATGTAATGCTATTATTTAGTAACAGATATAGGTGAAAAAACATGAGGGTTTAGTATCACTTTAATTGGTCACTATGGGCATCTGCACAAGTTGAGATAGAACATGTCTCAAACACTGTAACTGCCCCTCACCAGGATTTGGTACCATCCTTGTATTCCCCTCAACTTTGTTATAGCAGCAAACAAGCTGATCAAAGAATGTTCCAGTATCTCCTGCAGATTACATTTTGTTAATTCTTGTTTATTCTATAAACAGTACAAATAACAAAAGATGACCTGAAGATTGGAACCCCTTAACAACCAATATGATTTCAGCTTACTAAAGTCAGCTGGTTTCTGATTGATTTAATTTACTTCATTTTCCACATTATCCTTGATCTGCCCTGCCATATTGCTTTTTTTTTTTTTTTTATCAAAGTATTGTACACTTATTCTGTTTGCCCCACTAGGGTGGCCTAACCGATTACCACCAGAGATGTATATTTGGCTCTATCCGACGTTTGCAGCCTCCATGGATTATATGCATCTTGGGCCAAAAGTCCCCGTGTCCTGGCTATGCATGCACAATAGTCCCTTAGAAGTCACCCTGTGTTTCCTGGTCAGAGACCAGACGGGCTTCATAGACTTCAATGTGCAGGCATGGTCAGGACACAGAGAACTTGTGGTGCAGGATGTAAACAAGCCTCAGAGGCCAGAGCCATTAGATGGAGGCAAGTATGCATCTCTGGAGAGAGGAGGGGGAAGAATCTCTATTTAGTCACCTTAAAGGGGCAAACAGGATAAAAAGCATGTCTCACTTAAAGTAGCTATAAGGCTCTGCAACTTTTAAATGCTTGTAATATGACATTTACATTTATCTTTCAGCCTCTTTCAGTTGGATTCAGAGACAGAGGCCGTACAGAAATTTCATGAATACACAATCAAATTGCGTCCTTTTTATGAAAGTGCAAGGCAAGGACTTCGGCTAGACACTGTCCAGCAGCTTACAGACTTTCTGCGCAGCCATCCCAACTGGTCTTTGGCACACGTGGCAGTTGAGATGGGACTTCGAGAGAGCTTTAGGCACAATGGCATTCTAAGGTGAGAGAAAACAATTATGCTATTCACTGTTCTGTTTTACCAGAAATTAGGTATCGTTATGATTACCTAGCATTGCTCATTAGGCATATTAATGTATGAGTCATTGCATGGTTACACATTAAACTTGTAAACATCATTTTCTCACTTTTGATAAGTTATTTTCTTACAGATCCCAGCAAGCAATCTCCCTTTTTTATCTGTATGCAAATACTGGGCTGACAAATTACAAGTGCACTATTAGGAAAAAACAACCTCCAGCTACAATTCTTCATTTTGTTTTGTAAAAATATCATATTTTAGGAGCCAGAAATCTAAAAAATTCTTTTTCTAACAGCTGTAACCTTCAGGTTATTTCTTGTCCATTGATGAGCATCTGCAAAGCATATCCATGGCAGATATTCAACCCTTTTAAGCACTGGCTTTGATTTATCAAGCTGCAATAGTACATAAGACACTTTTGCATGTTTGGTGCAACTGAGACATTCTAAAGTAGCCTTAGTCAATGCTTTCATGTGTCATTTTAGCTTGCCTTAAAAACATCTTAAAGTGTAAAAGGATGAGAGTCCAAAAGCAGAAATTATTTGCATTGCCAACTTACATTGGTTCACGATGTAACTATCCATATTTTTTATGTCGGACTGCTTTGGATGCTGCAAACCACTGTAGAAGATTGCAGTCATAACATACGGTTATGACTGCAATCTTCTAGGTCCAGTTCGAGGGGCTTCCCCTTTGCACACTGAACACATGGGATCGCTTACTCGGCACCGCTGCCATTCTTAGAACACCTTTTATTGTCAGTGGATGCAAGGCTGATTAAACAAGGTGAAAAGAAGGGGTGGATGACATCAGGATCTCCCAGATCCAGAGAATGCCATGTATTTTTTTTTTTTTTTTAAACGGTTATTGAGCTTTCACAAATTTGTACAACCAGACATTAAAAGTACATGTAGTTCACATCAGATATCAATTCAGCATACCAGTATTGTAGTTCACGTTATGGGAATGCTTTAGGCACCCTTTAGAGCTGTATCTAGGGTCGTGCACAACCGGTACACTAGGGCCACTATATCAAAGCAGGTAGACAAGCATTAAACATTTCGACAGCAAGGGCATGCAAATTCCAGCCATGAGAATGCCATGTTTTCATTGTAAAAAATACAAAGCATTCTCTTAATGGCAGTGTGCAGAGGAGAAGCCGTTCTATCACTACTACAGGGGTTTTCAATGTGCCCAGCGAACCTCCAGATCTAAGAAATAGGATAATTAAAAAGTACCAGGCTGGACCAATGTAAGTTGGCAATGAAGATAATTCTTGCTGCCTGCAGTACCGCTTTAATAAACTTTTACTGGACTTTCACTAACTTGTGGCTTTTCCATTCTTTTACACTTTGTTAAAATATATTTAAATAAAAAAACATTTTTTTGGGTGGGGAATGGCCAAGCCCCCACGTTTTTTAGATAACATTATTGTAGATAACTTTACCCGTGCTTGTTTACCTCTCCATGTGAGTTCTTTGAAAAGGGATTCTATTTTCCGAAACCAAAATTGTGTAATCCATACAGGGGAGTTGTGGAAAATATAAAGCAATTGAGGGGACCAAATCATTTTAATAAGATTGGCTCTGCCAATTATCGTTAATGGGAGCTTCCGCCAGCTTATACTTTTATCTTTAAAACTAGTTAATAAGGGATCAAAATTAAATTTTATATATTCCTTAACGTTTCGTGAACCCATTATCCCTAGGTACTTCACAGTATACCTTCTTTGTATTGGAGAAGCTTGGCCCACTAATGGATTTTTAATTTCATCTAACGGCAACAGGGTGGATTTCTCCCAGTTAATTTGGAAGCCGGAGGACTGCCCAAATACAACCACCAAGTTCATATGTTCATCTAAAGATTTTGAGGTGTCTCCCAAAAAGATTAACGCATCATCTGCGTATAGCGCTACTTTATCTTCTCTACCAGTGCGAAAAAACCCTTTTATTTTGGAAGATTGTCTAATGGCTTGTGCTAGGGGCTCCATAACCATAGCAAATAGCAGCGGAGATAGGGGGCACCCTTGTCTAGTTCCTCTAGTTAGCGTAAATGGTTCGGATATAGTATTCATTTTTATCCTTGCTTTGGGTTTGTTATACAGCATCTTGACCCACTTTATAAAGCCGGGCCCTACACCAAAGGCATCCAGGACAGCCCACAGGTATTCCCATTCCACAATTTCGAATACCTTTTGGGCATCCAAACACAAAATTTCCCTAGAGCCCGTGTTTTCTATAGGTAGCTGCATATTTTAAAAAAACCTGCGTATGTTCATGGAGGCAGCTCTAGTTGGAATAAATCCAGCTTGATCTTCATTAATATGTTAATATATATTGATAGTCTATTTGGCAGCACCCTGGCAATAATTTTTACATCCAAAGTGAGGAGAGAAATGGGGCGATGAGATTCAGGGAGAAGAGGATCTTTATCTTTTTTAGGGATCACTATTATTATAGTTTTCTGCATTGACTTTGGCAGCTTTCCGGCTTCAAAAGTTTCATTTAGCATCGCCAATAATTCTGGTAATAGGAAATTACCAAATTTTTTTATAAACCTCAGACGGTAGTCCGTCCATCCCTGGTGCCTTACCATTTTGTGTCTGTAATACCGCCTGTTTTAGTTCCTCCAGCAATATAGGGCTATCAAGATTTTCCCTCTTCATAGATTTAAGTTTAGGGAGATTCACTTTATGCAGGAACGATTTTATTCTACTGGTCAATTCTAAGGCACTGGACTCATAGTATAGTATAATAATCAGCAAATCTGTTTTGTATACTACACTTGTCATATCTTATTATGCCTGATAGATCTCTAACAGCTGCTATTGTTGTTGGGCCTCCTTGGGGTCGTGCTATGACCGATAATATTCAGCCTACCTGCTCCTCTGCCTCATATTGTTTTTGATTCAAAAAGAATCTGCTATTCTCCACTTTAGATAAAGACATGGCCCTATATTTTTCCTGGACTTCCTGCCAGACCTGTCGCCTCTCTGCGGTGGGGTCTATAATACATTCCTGTTCTGTCTTGCTTACCAGACACATAACTTCCTGCTCTCTCTGTCTGGACCGACTTTTAATTTTTGATATTTCTTTTATCAACACTCCACGTAGATAAGCCTTCATGAAGTCCCAGACAACAAGTGAGGACGTAGAACCCCAATTATTATCAAAAAATTCACCCAACGAGACCTCCACCCTGTCCTCCTCCTGCAGCAGCAAAAGCCACTGTGAGTTCAGTTTCCAGGGCGGGGTCATTGAATGTTCTTTGGTTTCCAAGATTAGTATGAGTGGAGAGTGATCTGAAAGCCCTCTAGGGCCATATTGTATTGATTCCAGCCAATGAGAGAAATTCTCATTGCCCAGAGCCAAATCAATTCTCCATAGTGACCCAAATGTACTAGAGCAGCAGGAGTATTCCCTTTTTAGTGGATGTCTCTCTCCAGTGGTCCATTAGACCCATCTCATGTATTTGTTTACCAAACCTGGTTTTACATGGTTTCTTTGTTCCAGTTGGTTTAAAATGTCTATCCTCCTCCCCATTCATATATTAAGTCCCCCATCACTAATGTGGGTAGACCTGGACAATGTACCATCTTCCCAAAAATGTTTAACACCTCATCACTATAAGGAGGGGGAACATAGACATTCACCAACAGGAAGTTTTTATCATTTATTGAACACCATAATATGATAAACTGGCCCGCAGGGTCTTTAACACTCTGCTTACAGAGAAATCGTGCCAAACAAGAGACTAGTATACTAACCCCTCATGCATATGTAGAAAATGCAGAATGAACTTGAAATGGGAATCTAGAACCGCCAAACAATACTGTATCCTCACGTGCTAGATGGGTCTCCTGCGAAAAAATATTATCTCTGGTTTGTAAAATTCTAATATTTCAAGCACTGCCTGTTTTTTTCTTACTTGTACCCAATCCCCTAACATTTTAAGAGACCATCTTAATCTTATTACTCAGCATGTTTTCTCTTTCCTTTTTATCTTTACATCGACCATTCTTATCGTAAGCATACATCGAGCAGAGAGGAGAAAAATTATTTTTTAGCATCTCAATTACAACATTTTAGTGGATGGATGGTAGTCACAGAGACAGAGGGCATACATGGCCTTCTACTCTCTGTATATGGGGCGGATTATCCTTTTAATTTCCCTTTCTGGAGTCAAGCAATCAATTTAAAGATAACAATTTTCAGACGGGGAAATTTATTTGATAAACTGTGGTAGGAGATGAAGAATACTTTAAATACTAAAGGATATACACAATATTCTCCAATATGGTACAATAAAAGCTATGAGGAATTGCTGAAATTAGAGGGATTTGAACTTTGGAAGCTTAAAGGTATAAAATATTTGGGTCAATTATTTCAGGAGGGGGAGATAAAATTCTTTGCCCAATTGAGTAGGGAATTTGGGATCTCAAATAAGAGTTTCTTTCAGTACCTTCAATTGAGGCATGCAATAAGGGCACATGGAGGCTCTCAGGAAATGAAGTTAAATAAACCCATTATTTTGACAATATTGAATAAAAGGGATAAAAAAACAGGGGTTAATAACACAAATATATAGTTTACTACAAAATATGTATGAAAATACAATAGTCTTACCAGCAAAGAGACTCTGGGATGGAGACCTGGGGGGAATTACAAATTAACAATGGGAAATGGCGCTGTCAAACTTGCCTTTGGTCTCATTGTCTCCAACTCAGAGTCTTACCCATCGTGCATAGAGCATATTATACCCCAGAAAATCTATTTAAATGGGAACGCAGATATATAGCTCAATGCCCGAGGTGTAAAGAAGACTCTGCAGGGTTGATACGTATGCATTGGCGATGCCCCAAGCCTCACCGTTACTGGTATGGAGTAATATCTAGTAGTAACGGCTATCTGGGGACATCAATTGGGTTAGATCCCGGGACTTGTCTACTGAGTATCCTGAATTATTCTGGGATCTCAGGGGATAATGTCACTTCTATCATAAGGAGTCTGTTTCAAGCACGTAAACTAAAAGGTGGATCTTGCAGTATCCTCCGACAGTGGAGGAATGGGAAATCCAAATGAGAGAAACCATAATTAAAGGGAAATTTACTTTTACTACATAGAGGCCATACAGAAAATTATGAAAGAGTTTGGAAAAGATGGGAGGAAATATTGGATTAAATGAGTAGGAGGGGGAGAAGGGAGGGGGATGTTGGGGAGGGGATATTTCCTTCTTCCTTTTTTTTTTTTTTTTCTTTTCTCTTCTTTTGCCTCTCCATATGTGGGATGGTATGATTGTTTGTAATGTTTGTATTGTTTTGGTATGTTTGTCTAATTGTGAAAAATCACTAAAAAAGAAATGATCTGTAAATAGAAGAAAAAAAAAATATGCCAAACTTCACCGAAAAAGACATGTTTTGCATTAATTTCTCTTTTATCCTCCCTCCATGTTAGAGGATAGGATTTTGTTCTCTTACAAACTAAAGGGTTTGCTACTGTAAAGCCCAGTCTGCTTTTTAGTCCATAATGCCCTTTAAGGTGTTCTGGGTGATAACAATTGTGGCTCCTGCATCTCCTCTTATATCTGGGGTTTTACTAGACTTACGAAAATTTGTGGTGCTTTCATCCTTTTACACCTTGTTTAGACTCTTCCTGTGACTCTTTGGGATACCCAATTTAATCCAGAGTTGCCTCAGATAAAATACATTTATTCCTGTTTGGGTCCAATGCCCTTAACGCCTTCTGCAATTTAGTACAAAGCTGAACTCTAGATATACACAAGCAAACTGTCCTCTCTGATAAAGAATTTGTAATTCTGTGTAGCCACTTTATTCATTTACATATTGCTGCTGAGCAGGACAGCCAGAGGGGTGATGCCATTTTCTCTGTTAGAGTTTACTCTTAGCTTTGGATACATTAAGTAAGAATTACAATCTGTTTCAGGTTTTTATTGCTGTTGGTGATTTTACTTTCTTTACTTGCTCTGTTGCCCTTTGACACTGTGACTTAAAAAGGAAAAGCCAGAAATTTTGAGTTGACTATAACAAAAATTGAGGGAAATTCTTCTAACTGGGGACACTTATTCAAATGGCAGCTGTCTGAGAGGTATCCTAATGCTTGGGTGCTGCACACAGACACATAATTGGCAAACATGACCCATAGAAATAAGGAAGATTTGTAATCTGCTGAAAAAACAAGATGGTGCCTTGGTGGGACAGGGCCATTGTCCTCCTAAGCACGGCAACAGAGCTATAGAGGCAGCCATGATATTAGAGAAGATCGCTTGTACTCCTGTGAGAGATACTTCTCGACAAGAGCATAATACTGTGGACCTATTGAAACTTGCATGAATGTTGGAGGAAAGACCATGCCACGTTTGAGGCAGCAAGTATAACATGCAATGCTAGGCTTTGCAAGATGTATATATGCTAATTCAGCATAAACTTCAAAGCACAGTATTTCACAGTCCTAATAAATAGCAACTTTGAAATAATCCATGATAGCCACCCATTGATGCAAAGCCTCATTAAATAAAATTAAGAGAACAAATGTGGGATGTTAAGGAGGAAATCTTGCTACTGAAGCAGGATTTTCCAAGTAATGAGAAAGCAAATCAGCCTTATAAGACCTAATTTAGTAAAATTGAAGACCTATTTCCCCTATGACTAGAAAAGTCAAATTAACCACACAATCATTTTTGTCCAGTATCATTAAAAATAACATGTACAGTAGGACTTCAGTACAGGTAGAGATCACCATTCTGACAGAATTTTTCCCTACAATGGCTGATTCAGCTTTCAGAAAAAAGGCTTTCCCCACATTATTCATAATTGATAGAACCCCTCTGTGACCATTACCTCCTAGTATTCGACCAATACAAATCTTGGAGAGAATCTAAAACCTGTAAAGATTGAGAAATAATGTTGAAATTCTCACCTGAAGATAGAGACATATAGGTACACAATATGTAAGTAGAAGAAAGGTATGGGGTGCTGGATTTCTTAAAGCAGTAGGTGTCCTCCTATAAAATCTAGCTATAATATTATTTAAAACATTGTAATTTAAAAAGTACTTGATTAGAAGAGGGCTAGGGCTTTCTCCAATCCCTAGCTTTTTGTCTTACATATTTTGTATCTAATCTTCTGGCAGTAATTACAAAATTAGTGGTTGTAAACCCTTACACATACCCAGTGAAGTGACTAGCCTCAGGTGATGCACAGATATGAAACAAATCATCCTACAATCTACAGCCGTCTCTCCCCTCCATTCAAAGCACAGAATTTACACAGGATCTCTCAGCTCTGAAAAGCAGGGGTGGGGCTGATTGGAGGCAAGCGACACCCCCCCCCCCTCCCTTCACACTGCGCACAGGAACAAAGCTGAGCCTGTTAATCACAAGCTGTGCCTTACCCTGCCACTATTTGTGAAAACTCATCAGAAGTGACTTCTGCTGATGAGCAGGAATAGGGCAGCGGACAGAAATGACATAGTGCTCTGAATTGAGACAAGCACACACTATAGAGGGATATGCTTTGTTCATATTTCATGTCTAAGGTTTACACTCACTTTAAGTTTCCATTTCTCTCTACTCCCATTCATTGAACCTTCACTGCTAAATCTCTCTTGTTTTTCCCCACAGTCCAATTCACCCCTCAACATACCTCCCAGTTTTATCAGTCATGTACACACTTTGTTTAACGCTACCAAGGTTTTGATCCACTATACATTTAATGCTTCAAAAGTCTCTTTACCAATGCTCCACCTGTATGCTATATGTAGGAATAACGTCATACTTTCTGGTCCTAAATATGCCATATTATTGTCTCATGATTGTAATTTTGATCCTGATTTTTGGCCTGTGCTTAATTGTATGTGTATTCCAATTCTATCACTTAATAGTTATTTACAAATATGTGAGATATATTTGTATTGTGCTCATAAGTTTACATGCCCTGGCAGAATTTATGATTTTTTTGGCCATTTTTCAGAGAATATGAATGATAAAACAAAAACTTTTCTTTCACTTTATGGTTAGAGTTTAGCTGAAGCCATTTATTATCAATCAACTGTGTTTACTCTTTTTAAATCATAATGACAACAGAAGCTACCCAAATGACCCTGATCAAAAGTTTACATACTCCAGTTCTTAATTGCCCCCTTTAACATCAATGACAGCTTGAAGTCTTTTTTGTGGTATTTGTGGATGAGGCACTTTATTTTCTCAGATGGTAAAGCTGCCCATTCCTCTTGGCAAAAAACCTCCAGTTCCTGGAAATTCTTGGGCTGTCTTGCATGAACTGTTTTTAAAATCTCCCCAGAATGGCTCAATGATATTGAGGTCAGCGAGACTGAGATGGCCACTCCAGAACCTTCTCTTTATTCAGCTATAGCCAATGACAGGTCGACTTGGCCTTGTGTTTTGGATCATTGTCATGTTGGAATGTCCAAGTACGTCCCATGCGCAGCTTCCTGGCTGATGAATGCAAATGTTCCTCCAGTATTTTTTGATAGCATACTGCATTCATCTTGCCATCAGTTTTGACCAAATTTCCTGTGCCTTTGTAGCTCACACATCCCCAAAACCTCAGCGATCCACCTCCGTGTTTCACAGTAGGAATGGTGTACCTTTCATCATAGGCCTTGTTGACTCCTCTCTAAATGTAGCGTTTATGGTTGTGGCCAAAAAGCTCAATTTTGGTCTCATCACTCCAAATTACTTTGTGCCAGGAGGTTTGAGGCTTGTCTCTGTGCTGTTTTGGAGTATTGTAAGCGAGATACTTTGTGGCATTTGCATAGTAATGGCTTTCTTCTGGCGACTCGACCATGCAGCCCAGAAGTGCCTTCTTATTGTGCATCTTGAAACAGCCACACCACATGTTTTCAGAGAGTCCTTCGTTTAACCTGAAGTTATTTATGGGTTTTTCTTTGCATCCCGAACAATTTTCCTGGCAGTTGTGGCTGAAATTTTAGTTGGTCTACCTGACCGTGATTTGGTTTCAACAGAGCCCCTCATTTTACACTTCTTGAATAGAGTTTGAACTGCTGATTGGCATTCTCAATTCTTTGGATATCTTTTTATATCCCTTTCCTGTTTTATACAGTTCAGCTACCTTACTCGCAGATCCCTTGACAATTCTTTTGCTTTCCCCATAACTCAGAATCCAGAAACGTCAGTGCAGCACTGGATGAAAGATGGAAGGGTCCATCAGGAGTCCAGAAACTCATTGACTTTATATATATATATATATATATATATATATATATACACACACACACTACAAGCAAACCGATCACAGGTGAGGATAGTTACCTTTTTAGTAGCCATTTAAACCCCTTAGTGTCAACTTGTGTACATGTTATCAGGCCAAAATCACCAGGGTATGTAAACTTTTGATCAGGGCCATTTGGGTAGTTTCTGTTGTCATTATGATTTAACCAGAGTAAACACCGTTGATTGACAATACATGGCTTCAAACACTGACCATGAGTGAAATAAATGTTATCATTCATATTCTCAAAAAAAATGGCCAAGAAATCATAAATTCTGCCAGGGTGTGTATGTGTGTGTGTGTATGTATGTATGTGTGTGTGTGTGTGTGTGTGTGTGTGTATATATGT
>BLSH010384386.1:59096-78456 GCA_018402905.1 Glandirana rugosa | reverse complement strand
AGGATGTATAAGGGGTATATATATTATAATCTCCATTCAGAAGGAGCTTTGTTTCCTATGAATGAATACAAAGCTTTCTCTGAATGGCTAAGGAGTGAGCAGATGTTACAACCTCCGACTCAGAGATTCGCTCTATTCAGAATAAGATTTGTATTCATTCATAGAGCCCTGCTCAGTGTACTTTACCCAGTCCAGACCTCTGCATTTTATGTATTATCTATGTTACATACTTCTGACTCCTGAATTCTGTAATAGACTCAAGTATAAAGCCCCTCCCACTGTTGTGACACCCAACATTTGCTGCTATTAGCCCTGCACCCCCTTCTCTGAACCTCATTCTCAGGAATTCTAATTTTCACAATTATGGGGAATATGTAGGACTGTTCCATATTCTCACCCTCCTTCCGCTGTGCCTTGTAAAGGGGCTGTGCCCCACAAAGGCTCTGCCCCTGTGTGCTGTGCCCACAGCTCATCACATGCAAATTGTGTCTTATCTGCTTATGAATGAACTGGAATGAATGCATATGAATTAGTGAATATTGGGGTTTGAATATGAATTCATTTCTCTATCTCATTCTTATGCAAAGCCAAGGGAAGCACCTCCTTGAATCCAGTCATATTGCACAGCCAATAGGACGCTGGAGGTGAGAGGCGGATGCAGAATATGCGATGAAGACTGACTGAGAGGGCAGAGCGGAGCTGCCGGGATGGAGCTGAGTGGGAACTGAGGAGAGGAGTGACAGCAATGTGAATCATGGAGGGCTCTGATGGTAGTGGGGCACTGTGAGTACTGAGTCAGTGAGAGTAACTTGGAGCATGATGAGTAACTTTTACCACTGTGAGTAACTGGTGTACTGAGTCAGATTAATTGGGGCACTGCGAGTACTGAGTCAAAGCAAATAGAACATTGTGAGTAACTGTGACTTTTGAGAGTAACTGGGATACTGTAACTTGGAGCACTCTGAGTAACTTGGAGGTACTTGTGAGCAGATGTGGCACTATGAGTACCAAGGCATTGTGACTGGGGAACTATGAGTACTGGGACATTGTGAGTGACCAAAGCATTGGGAGTATTGTGGCAGTGTGAGGGCTGAGTCTCTGTGGGTAAATGTGAGATAAGGACTGATAGGGCAATCTGTCACAAATACAATGATAACCGAACAATATGTTTACCGGCGCTCTGGTTTGGCATATTGTGGATTGGATAGACAGATTGTTGGGTGGGGCTGGAGAGGACCCAGCTATCTTTGTACATATTGGTACCAGTGACAAAGTTTGAGGAAGATAAAAAAATGATTTCAGGGACTTAGGAGCGATATTGAAGGAAAGGCCTCCAAAGCAGTATTCTCAGAAATACTGCCTGTACCTTGAGCAACACCAGAGAGGCAGCAGGAGCTTAGGGGACTTAACAAGAACTGGTGAAGGAAGGGGGTTTTGGGGTTCAAGGAGAACTGGCTTGACTTTCCAGTTGGTTGCCCGGCTCTATAGCAGGGACAGACTACACCTAAATGGGGAGGGTGCAGCTTTGTTGGGGGAGAAGAGGGCAAAAAAGTTAGAGGAACTTTTAAACTAGATGATGGGGGTGGATTGGATCAGAGGAAACCATTCCAGACAGTGAGCGAGGGGCAGAAGGTGCTACTGTGGTCAGTGTTGGTAGTGACATTGGAGTACCTAAGACCAATACACATAGGCTGGCAGAATCTTACTTGATATTGGAGAGATGCAGCGCTTGCAGGTATCTCAGCTGGAACTGTGGAGCCAAGCACAGGAGGAAGTAGACACCAGGGTTCTGGGCAAGGGGGGGGGGGTACAGGGGAAGGGGGAGGTCTGTGGGGAAGCCAGCTGGCAGAGCAGAAGTCACTCTATAGGCAGCAAAAAAGAAGACAAGCGGCGCCCCACTAAGCGTAGTATGTAGTTAAAAACATAACATTTATTAAAATTGCACTTACAAGAGTTAAGTGTTAGCAGGCATGTAAGAAATCCAGGCTTTCCAATCAAGGCAGTCCGAGCGCTGGGGGTCCCGCCAGCACATGTGTCCGGCCGCACATGTGGTTTCCGGGGCTCCAGGCAGATGGGCGGGATGAGGTCTTCAGGCGTCTGCGCTCGGACTGCCTTGATCGGGAAGCCTGGATTTCTTACATTCCTCCTAACACTTATCTCTTGTAAGTGCAATTTTAATAAATGTTATGCTTTTAACTACATACTACACTTAGTGGGGCGCCACATGTTTTCTTTTTTGGCAGAATCTTGCTGCAGCCTGAGAATTAACAAGGATGAAATAATATGCGCCAAAACCAAATTGAGAGGCATGTTCATAAATTTTAGAAGAGGGGGAGGAGTGTGCATGTGTGTCAACAGTGATTTGCTGGTAAACACGAGGGATGACCTTGCTAACAGGGCAAGGGAGGAGGTGGAATCCTTGTGGCTGGAGCTTCAAGGGAAAGAAACAAAAGGGAAATTCATAGTGGGTGTATGCTACAGGCCCCCGAACCTGAAGGATGAAGAGGAGACTGATCACCTTTCATAGTTAGAATTGGTGGCGAAGCAGGGCAATGTGATTATCATGGGGAACTTCAATTACCCAGATACTGACTAGGCAGATGGAACTGCTCACTCATCTAAGGCCTGTCATTTCTTAAATGTTTTGGAGGACAAAATGTGTGTGGATTGGTGGATGCCCCAACTAGAAACAAGTCTCTGCTTGACCTACTAATTACAAACAACACAGAACTGATTGCAGATGTGGAAGTAAGGGATAATTTGGGAAACGGCGGTCACAGGATAATTACGTTCACTGTAAATCATAGGAGAAGAAGACATGAGGGTAGCACAAGAACAAATTTTCTCCTAAGTTTTTACTATGGAAAAGGAGGGGTATTATAGACAAGACAGTATTGTTCACAAAACACAGCACTGATTGTATACTTGTGGTTAACAGACGCAGTTCAAAAAAGACTTGAAAAACTTAATGTGAACAGATCACAGGACCAGATAGCTTACACCCAAGGATTCTCAAAGAACTTAGCCAGGTCATTGCTAGACCATTATTTCTGATTTTTAAAGGACAGTTTACTGACCAGAATGGTACCAGCTGATTGGCAAAATGCTAGCGTGGTACCAATATTCAAAAAATGGCCAAGATATATACCTGGATACTATAGGCAAGTCAGCCTAACATCAACAGTATGTAAAATATTGGAAGCGATGATAAGGGACTGTATCCAAGAATTTTCTGACGAAAAAAGTATTGGTAGCATCCAGCATGGCTTTATGAGGGATCATTCTTGCTACACCAACCTGTTCCTTTTTATGAGTAAGAGAAAGTGAGCTGTAATCTGGATACAGACAGGCCTGTGGATTAAGTGTATCCAGATTTTACCAAAGAACTTGATATAGTTCCCCATAAATGCTTAATTTACACATTGAGTGTTGCCATAGACAATAATGTTTGTACCTGGATAGAAAACAGGAGCACGCCCAAAGGGTGGTGATAAATGGCGTATCTTCTGAATGGACTGCATTTCTTGTAAAGCAAAGAGAAGAGGGCGCACCAGCCTTGCACATTACCCCAGTGGTATCTTTAATAATAAATTAATAACAAATATACTCAAAAACAGATCAATGATAAAAGCGTATCATGGTCCATATCATGATCATTGCATCTTGTAAGTGAGCTTAAGGCGGGGAAGAAGTCTGTACTGGTGGGAAGACAGGTGCCCAGGAGATCTGTACTGGAGGGGAGAGAGGGGGTCTGTACTGCAGGCAGGGTCTGTACTCCTGTTCCCTGTACTGTGGCATATGTGTTTATACCAGGGGTGCCCAACCTTTTGAAGAGCAAGGGCCACTGTAGTGACTTGGAAGCGGGCCACAATGAGCGGAGTGGGTGACAGGTCTGTGTCCACTCTGCATATGTAGAGCAGACATGGACACAGTCTGCTCTACTCTATGGGCCCTTTGATCCGCCCAGACAGAAGGGGACGGATCCCCTTCTGTTTTTTTAAGCAGATCGGATTGGAGGTAGGCGGGTGTAAAAGGCGTTTACATCTGCTGCTCTATAGAGGCAAATGGAGAGTGCAATTGGGTGCGCATGAAAAACGGACAGGCGGACCTGATCGGACCGGTTGTGTGAAAGGGGCCTAAGGCTGCTTTCACACTGATTCACTGCAGTTTACCTGCACCTCAATTGACCCCCATCTTCACTTCTTCCTCAGGATTCCTGCAGGTATTGCTGGCTGCTGCTGTCCCTCAGGCGGGTATGGCTGCTGCTGGCTGTCCTCCAGGGCTGGCAGGTAATGCTTGCTGGGTACTTCTGGGGGAGCTGCTGGCTTTTACTGCTGGGGGAGCTGCTGGCTTTTACTGCTGGGGGAGCTGCTGGCTTTTACTGCTGGGGGAGCTGCTGGCTGGTACTGCAGCTGGTACTGCAGCTGGTACTGCTGGGGGAGCTGCTGGCTGGTACTGCTGGGGGAGCTGCTGGCTGGTACTGCTGGGGGAGCTGCTGGCTGGTACTGCTGGGGGAGCTGCTGGCTGGTACTGCTGGGGGAGCTGCTGGCTGGTACTGCTGGGGGAGCTGCTGGCTGGTGCTGCTGGCTGGTACTGCTGGGGGTACTGCTGGCTGGTACTACTGGATGGTTCTGCTGGTGGTACTGTTGTATGGTACTGCTGGCTGGTATTGCTGGGAGTACAGCTGACACTGCTGAGGGTACTGCAGGCATTGCTGAGGGTACTGCTGGCATTGCTGAGGGTACTACAGGGGGTGCTCCTGGCATTGCTGAGGGTACTACAGGGGGTACTGCTGGCATTGTTCAGTGTACTGCTGGCATTGCTGAGGGCACTACGGGGCTACTGCTGGCATTGCTGGGGGTACTGCTGGCATTGCTGAGGGTACTGCAGGAAGTACTGCTGGCATTGCTGAGGGTACTGCAGGAAGTACTGCTGGCATTGCTGAGGGTACTGATGAGGATACTGTTGTCCCAGATCGTGGGTTCCTGACCGCCGTTAACGAGCATCAGTGTGTCACAGGAGCTCTGCAGGAAACATGCGGCTGCAGTAGAAGCAGAGCCGATGCTTCCTGTTTCGCTCTTGTCACAGGCGGAGTACATTTGGTATCGCTCCACCTGTGAAGGAGCCGTTGCTATACAGAAAGCATTGGCTCTGCTTCTACTAGCGCCGGCTCCATTCTTCACACTGATGCTCGGGGATGGCGGGTCGGGAACCCGTGATCTGGGCTTCCCAGCCCGCCATCCCAGAGCAGGAGGTGGCGGGCCACATCAGAGGCGTGTGGCCCACGGGCCAGCAGTTGGGCACCCCTGGTGTATACAGTGAGTAGCTCAAACGGTTTTGCAGTACTTTAAAACTATGGTCAATATCAAATGATATTTACTAAATATTTTTACGCCAAATGTGTTTGCAGTGCAATTGGTGTTTAGCACTGTTTTCCCTGCAAGAGTTATTGGGTTGTTGCACTATAAGTAGACTTTACTGAAATTTGTAGCTAGTTAGTAGCCCGGTTGCATGGGCCCCTCTTGCATGGGCTTCTCTTGCTGATCGGACAAGCAATGAGCAAATGTTACTTGTTGTTTTAATAAAGAGAAATAGACTGCAGTTGCACTTAGAACTTGGTAAATATTGTGAAGCTCTGCTAATTTCCATCATCCTATCGTATGCAAACAAAAATGCATTTTTTTAATTGTGCAGCTCAGTATCTGACTATTTCTTCAATAACTAACTGTTTTTTTATACATACATTTTCCTCAGGAGTGTAAATAGCACAGAGTGTGATGGAGGCTGCACCCCACTTCATCTGGCCTGCAAGAAGGGTGATGTTGAGTGCATTCAGGAGCTAGTTGAAGACTGTCAGGCTCGGCAGGACATAGCTGACTTTAATGGAGAAACTGTGTTTCACTATGCAGCTCGTCAGAATAACCCTCGTGTCATTGAGGTCAGTATTTTTATTCTGCATTTTGGATACCTTTTTTTTACAGTTTGTCTTTTGGTATGCTTTACTATATTACCTGTGAGGTTTCCTTAAAGTGGTTCTAAAGGCTTGACATTTTTACCTCCATATATTCTCTGCATTAGGGTAAAAGAAATCTCCCATTACTTTTATTGCTTCCTCACCCCCTGTACACTTACTCAATCCAGCTCTGTGCGTGTCTGCCGCATCTCCCTCTCCCTCTCTCCTCACAGAAGCAGCAGCGGGAACCATTGACTCCCTGCTGTCAATAAAATCACATGAGCAGAGTGTGTGTGTTTGTGTGTGTGTGTGTGTGTGTGTGTGTGTGTCAATTGATGCATACAAAAGAAATTGCGCTATTAGAGTATAAGTAGCTGCTAACACTTCACTAGACCTAGATTGTGCAAAAATAAAATACTCAAAACACAGTGCAGCACTAAAAAGTAACAATATGTAAATACATACACACATTGGATAATTCAAGATCAATCAAAAAAAAAAAAACATTGAATAATGTGTGAAATTAAAGAAAAAGTGAATGAACACCTCTATAGATATAAAGGAAAAGTCCAAAGGATCAAATTGCAAATTCAATGGTCATGTGAAGCATTATGACACATCACCATACACTGTGAGTCCAAGAAAAGATTATAGGTGAATCTCTGTGTGTATAAATAATAAATCCGAAGCTCGAAAGCTAATTAGTGATCCACCACCAAATGTATAGCCAACACGCAAATTCAGTGGTCATGTGAATCGATATGACACATCACATACACAGTAAGTCTAAGTACATGAATGCCAGCTTGGGAGGAGCTTGTGTCCATGACATCATTGCGTGCATTGATCCAGGATTTTCTCCTTATGTTCTTTGGGACTGATGTTTTTATACAGTGCTGTAATTCAGACTTTTGTAGGTGTTTAGTGTATATTTTAATTAAATTTCAGTGATGGTTTTACACTATGTGCGGATGCTTGGAATTCCTTTGCATATATCCATGAGATTGGAGGTTGACCTGTGAGTGCGATGACCGTCTACAATAGTCCTATCCTGCAGTGCTGGGAGATCTGCAAATAGCCCTTACGGTCAGACTGAGCCTATCTGGGAATTATTTGAAACCACAAGCAGCTCAGTGGACTCAATACCAACTCAAAATCACTTGCTCTGGTAAGCGTGTTGGCTATACATTTGGTGGTGGATCACTAATTTAGCTTTCAAGCTTCGGATTTATTATTTATATACGCAGAGATTCACCTATCATCTTTTCTTGGACTCACTGTGTATGGTGATGTGTCATATTGCTTCACATGACCGTTGAATGTGCAATTTGATCCTTTGGACTTTTCCTTTATATCTATAGAGGTGTTCATTCACTGCTTTTTTTAATTTCATACATTATTATATGTCGTTTTTTTATTGATTGATCTTGAATTGTCTAATATGTGTATGTATTTACATAGTGTTACTTTTACTTTTTAGCACTGCACTGCTTTTTATGTATAATAGATGCATACAGCCCAGCTCGGGAGTGAGCCTGCAGGTGTGCTTTCTATTTAAATCAATAGAAATGCAGCAAAATGCATGTCAACGCACATTGTAACATGCCTTATGTTGCACTACAACACAACTCAACACTAATCTCCTTCAAACTCTTTGCAGCCATGCTCCCAGCACACGTGTGTGTTCAGGACAGGCTTTCAGATTGTGACATAATGGAACATGCCTGTATAGTGTGTATTGCAAAGCTGCTTTAGTCTCTCTTCAGGAATACATGTGGCAGGATAAAATACATAAGCACAGTTGGGAGAGAGTTGTCATCTGATAACAGCATCTAATAACATGAAGTGTATGAACTTTCCTCATAGGAGTATCACCAGGTATTATTTTATATTGATATGTTAAAGCTAGGAGATTTTAGTGATTGGCTTTATTTTTACTACTTTAATATCCTTATCACCTGTGTCCATTCCTGAACATGTTTGTAAAAATCGCATGCTTGTCCATGCTTCCCATCTTCTTGTCTCTTCTCATGTTCTGCGTTTAAAGCAGTGTTAAACCCAAAAGTAAACCTTTATTATAATGTAGCTTACCAATTCTTAGATGTGATGGCTGCATTCATTTTCTTTTTTAGGCTTTCTATTATTTTTTAACATTTTTTTTTTTTTTCAAAGAAAATATATTTAGTTTTCTCGGCGTCTTTCAGGACAGCCCATGAGACCTAGGGCTCCTCTCACCAGGACAGGAAACATGTTACCCCCCCCCCACCAGATAAAAGGGCGGTCCTCCAGGCCCCACATCAGTATTTTGTGTTTACTCCAGACAGGGGGTAACATGTTCCTGGAACCTGGCTCCCCTGGTCTCATGAGCTGGGCTCTTGGGGGTATCGGGCGTTTTCCAAATCCTACCTTTTTTTCCTCCAGCCCATTGCGGTCTTCTACCAGAGGGTAGGAGGAGATCGCACCTGCCTATGGCCCAGAACGGCGTCCATCTCTGCCTAGCCAGCCAGGCTGTGTGTGCAGAGACAGTGTGCAAGAAGCTGGGAGTGTGTGGGGGTTGAGCCTGTGTGTTCCAAGCTGGCGTGAAGGAAGTATCAGCGGGTCCCTTCCGGGGCTGCCAACGTCATGGGCGCTGGAGACGCTGGTTCCTGTCTCCTTAAAAGTGCGGACAGGGCACGCTGGGCGGCTGGTGCTTGATGGACAATCCAGCAGAGGCTGTGAGACACCTCAAGGGCTACATGGATCCGGCAGCATCTGCACCAGCTCAGGTAAGCCGGGATTTTTGTATGCATCACCACGCTGTTCCTGGGAGAGTTTTTTTCCCTTGTACCTTGGGGGACTAGGTGGAGGGTACACCTTTCTTTTTCTCTTGCACAGAGGTGTAATGGATTATGGTAATGCTGCAAGATTTACAGCCTGGGTTCTTTTGCTTTGTGTTGCAGGCCAAGACCCAGGATAAAGCTCAGGTGCAGCCACCTAAAAGAAAGTGTCCAGTATGCATGGGCAGACTAAGTTCCTCATCGACTAAGGCAGTCTGCCAAACATGTATTGCCAGCTTAGTTAAAAATGATTCTGCAGTGTCATGTCAGAAGATGCTGTCCTCTGTTAGAGATGAGCTTAAATTTACTTTTAGCTTGTTTAAATCTATAATTGCCAAGCTTAAAGTTCCCTCGCAGAGTCCTTCTTCTGAGAATACCCTGACTATCTCAGGTGCTCCTTCTCAGAATGCAGAAAGCGAGGAGTCTGAGGAAGAGGATAGATCTCCCCGGTCTTCCCAGGAAGAGACCGGGTCAGATGCAGAACCGAGAGATAGAGAATCAAAAGGCACAAGATACAAGCTGTCCCTAGACGATGTAGATGACTTAAAAGCAATCTACTCTACCCTGGATATGTAGGAGGAAAAAGTTCAAATGTCTAAGCACGACCTCATGTAAGAGAGAATGCATAAGAAAAAAAGCTAAGGTTTTTCCAGTGCATAGTTCCCTTCTGGATACAATCAAGTTATAATGGTAAAATCCTGAGAGAAAACCGTTCTTTTTGGGCAGCCTTAAAAGAAGTTTTCCGTTAGAGGAAGACACTGCGCAGCCTTTGGAACAAGCACCCAAAGTTAGACGTGCCTCTGTCGAAAATCTCCAAAAATTCGGACCTGTCGTTCAATGATATGGGAACGCTCAGGGATCCTATGGATAAGAGGGGAGATATTCTGTTGCAGAGGGCTTGGGCCTCCTCTATTGTGAGCCTTAAGCCAGCCTTAACATCAGCTTGTGTGGCCAGAAACCGACAAGTTTGGCTTACAAAGATACAAATGCATTTGATGGCGGAACATCTAGGGAACAAATACTAAAATCCTTCCCACTCCTCTTTAAAGCCACGGGATTCCTGGCAGATTCCTCCACGGAGGCTGCCAGAATGTCGGCCAGGACCCCTCGGCCTTGGTTAACTCAGCCAGAAGTCTGTGGCTTAAAACCTGGTCGGGGGATGCTGCCTCTATGTTGCGCCTATGTGATCTTCCTTTTTAAGGCGACCACCTCTTTGGTCTGGGATTACAGGAAGAAGGCCTTCCCCGAGAAAAAGAAAAAACCCTCAGCTAGGAAGTTTTTTTCGTGGCCAAGGCAGGCAGCAGGACACGAGTGAAAAAGCCGGTAGGCCCAAAAACCATTGGACAGGGCACAAAGGCAGGGGTAAATAAGGTGTGCTCTTTAACCTTCCACATCAACCCGCCAAGCCGTAATGACTCGTGTTCCCCAGTGGGAGGAAGATAGAGGGCCTTCTTCCCACAATGGACTAGAGACTACCTCGAGTCCTTTCATCAGGGATGTAGTGGCCAATGGGTACAGTCTGGAGTTTTCGGCACAGCCTCCAGAAAGGATGTTGGTCACTGTCCCTCCCAGGGATCGGGTGAAGACTACGGCCCTGAGTCTCCTGATTGAGGACTTGGTGGATCAGAGGGTTCTGATCCAGGTTCCCCCAGAAGGAACAGGGACAAGGTTTTTATTCTCATGTTTTCATAGTTAGAAAATCTTCGGGAAAATAGTGGCTTATTCTGAATCTTCAGTCTTTGAACATAGTGGTCAGATACAAACATTTCTAAAAAACGCTGTTTCCATTCTATCAGAAGGCTGCTTTTTCCAAACTGCTTCATGGCAACTTTGGACCTGAGAGATGCATATCTGCATATCCCTAGCCACTCAGCTTACCAGAGGTTGCTGAGGCTAGTGGTCAGGATGGGATCAGAGGTCAAACACTTTCAGTTTCAGGCTCTTCCCTTCGGGTTGTCTTCAGCCCCAAGGATCTTTACAAATGTGCTTGGGGAAGCATTGGCACCTCCGGAGGCTGAAAGCAATCACAATTATCCCTAATCTGGACGATCTTCGAATTGTAGCAGATTCGTATCAGAAGCTGGAAAGGGATCTTGAGAGGTGAAGAGTTTTCTTCAGTCCCTGGGCTGGCTTCTCAACAGGGAGAAGTCTTCCTTGATACCAGCCCAGAAGGTGGCATACCTAGGATACGAGATCTGTTCAGTATCTCAGAAGACATTCCTTCCAGAGGAAAAAGTGAGAAGGATAATGCAGGAAGTTGCGGCCTTGCAAACCAATCCCTGGATCTCCTTCAGAGAGATTTCCAGAGCTCTAGGTCTGATGACTTCCTGCTTCCCCCGCAGTGCCATGGGCAAGATTTCATCAGAGATCGCTCCAACAGGTTCTGTACAGGAATTGGGATGGCTTCTCAAGCTCCCTAGACTCAAGAATCAGAATACCCTCCAATAGAGCTGCACGATTATGGCCAAAATGAGAATCACGTTTTTTTTGCTTAGAATAAAGATCACGATTCTCGCGGCGTAACATCTTACATATACAAAAAATTGGGTTAACAGCACTGTTCCGTTTTTTTGAAAGGGTCATTCTTCAAAAAAAATTGCATTTGAAAGACCGCTGCGCAAATACAGTGTGACATAAAATATTGCAACAACCGCCATCTTATTCTCTAGGGTCTCTACTAAAAAAATATATTTAATGTTTGGGGGTTCTAAGTCGTTTTCTAGCACAAAATACTGGCTTTTATTTGTAAGCAGCAAATCAGAAAAGATTTAGTCTTTAAATGGTTAAACTAAACATCTTCTATACATGGGAGTTCATTCCTTTGAAGTAATTAACATTGTATCTTTCTAGCTTCTTTTATCAGCTGTGACTTCAGAACTTGGCTCTCTGCCCAGACTTGGCAGTCTCCCCAGAGACTCAGGTCGCTCTGACTTAGAAATGACTTCAGAAGACTTGCATTGACTTTTATTACAGTCAAAAATCGTGGTAATGCCTGATGGAGATCGTGGAGGGGGGGGGGGGGGTGGGGGGTAGGATCGAGATTGCGATTTTAATATGATTAATCGTGCAGCTCTACCCTCCAATGTAAAGAGAAACCTATGGTGGTGGAGACCTCTCCAACTAAAGAGGGGGTTGCCATGGTCCCTCCGAATATCCCGGAGAATTACAACAGATGCGAGTCCCAGGGGATGGGGAGCCCACCTGAACAACGAGGTGGCACAGGGAAGCAGTTAAAGTTTTACAAGCGGCAGTGTAGGTGCGACTGGCGCCTCCTGAGATGATTCTGTTTGGTACAGTTGTTATCGTTTACCCACCCCTCTTTACTGATACAGCTTTGGGACATCCCCACTTGTCAATGAAGGGCTGCGTCTGTCAGTGAACGTAAGAGAAAAAGGGATTTTATTAAAACTTACCGTAAAATCCTTTTCTCTGAGTTCACTGACAGACGCAGCACCCACCCCTCTGTGTTGAGTTTGTACGGCTTGTTACGAACTGATATGCTATGTGCAGCAGGGGGATCATATGCTGAAGTGAGGACGGCCCCCTGGGAGGGGCCAGCCTATCCTTTTGCTTTTTTGCCTAGTCTACTCCTAGTAGGATGAGCATAAACCCCACTTGTCAATGAAGGGCTGCGTCTGTCAGTAAACTCAGAGAAAAGGATTTTACAGTAAGTTTTAATAAAATCCCTTTTTTCTCTGGATCCGGCAGATCTACGCTGGCAAATCCTTGGCCTTTCGATCTTTGTTATGCCTTCCCGCCGGTCAGGCTGATCCCGGAGGTTCTCCAGAGATTTCTACAGGAAGAGACGGATCTCATCCTAATAGCTCCATTTTGGCCCAAAAGGCTATGGTTTTCCTTACTTCAGGCACTGGTGTCGGAGCCTCCTCATGCTTCCAGAGAGACAGGATTTGCTGTCCCAAGGCCCAGTGGCTCATCCTCAGGTAGCATCATTAAAGTTGAAGTTTTGGTATCTGTGAAAAAGATACTAAGCTCCCAGGGGGTTTCTGACAGGGTGGTCAAAACCCTAGTCAATTGCATAAAACCAGTGACAAGAGCAATATATTCCAAAACCTGGAAGAAATTCAACTCTTGGTTGGTAGAAAATCAGAGGACAACAAAGGACATTCCTTCAATTCTGGATTTTCTACAGGAGGGCGCAGAAAAGCGCCGGTAACCACGGCTCGTAGAGTTAGCGAGCTACAGGCCCTTTTCAGTTAGGGAGCCCTTTCTAAGAATTTTCAAAGACAGGGTGGTGCTGAAACCTGACCCGGGATTTTTACATAAAGTATCCAGCATGTTTCACAGATCTCAGGATATTATCCTCCCAAGATTTTGCAGTTCTTCAAGAGGGGAGAAAAGGAAAATTTAGTCCCCTGGATGCCAGAAGAACTGTTCTAGTTTACCTAGAAGTCACAAAGTCCTTCAGGAAAACAGATGAGCCGTTTGTTCTCTTCTCAGGCTCACATAAAGGCAAGGGGGCACCCAAGGCTACTTTAGCTAAATGGATTAAGCAGGCAATGTCTGTAGCTTTATAGTACAAAAAAGATTCCTCCGCATTTCAGTAATGCACACTCAACTAGAGCCTTGTCTGCATCTTGGGCTGAAAGGGCTGGTGCATCCCCAGAACAAATGTGTAAAGCAGCCACATGGTCAAGCTTCTCTACTTTTGTCAAGCATTATCGCCTGGATCACCTGTCAGCTCAGGAGCAGGCTTTTGGGTGTAAAGTCCTCCAAGCAGTGGTCCCTCTCTAGACTGGCAAGTTCGGGCTCATCGTCTCATGGGCTGTCCTGGAAGATGCCTCGAGAAAGCAGAGTTAGATTTACCTGTAACTCCTTTTCTGAGAGTTTTCCAGGACAGCCGGATTCCCACCCGGTTTTGTCTTGTGTTGTGTGTATTATGCATATGTTTTACAGATACGTTCTATGGTTCTTGAGGAATACTGATGTGGGGCCTGGAGGACCGCACTTTTATCTGGTGGGGGGGAAACGTGTTTCGTATTCTGGGGGAGGAGCCCTGGGTCTCATGGGCTGTCCTGGAAGACTCCCAGAAAAGGAGTTACCGGTAAGTCTAACTGCTTTTTGCACAGTACAAAGCATAGAAGTCAAATAGGGATACAGCTGTGTACAGAACATAAGTAGTACAGTAAACAAATTAAAAATACCTTGCCTTATTATCCAAAGATAAAGGAGACATGGCTGTAACTCCACAGACAAAGTGGGTGGTGGTAAGAGGGTGTTACAATTCGAAGATATAGTGCAGAGGTTCCCATCCCGAAAGGGGAAGATTGGAAACAAAAGGGGAGGGGGAAACTAAGCACTATTGGGGGGGGGGGGGGGGACAAGTAAAGTAAAACTCACTCATAACTAATACCAGTCCTGTGAATTCGGACCCTGAAAATACCAGGAGTGTGGAATAGCTTAAAACCAGCCATGAAGGAGTTAGAACACAGACTACATCTGGTAGAATCCACCTTATCATGCATTTTCAGTAGACCTGGAAGATGGCAAAATTAATCTGCAAGGTGATGTTTCATCTGTGGAGTAGTTGATATGAAGGCTTGTCATCTCCAATAGAAACTTTGTTTGGAACCGGATGAAAATAATTCAGTCCAGCTTTTCTCAATACAGTAGGAGTTTCAGTTCCTTCTTAATATCTGAAACTGTTTGAGCAATGGATGAGGTCCATTTTTTTTTTTCAGGATGGCTCTGCAGAAAACTAACTAGGCTTTCTTACTTCTATTTCATCTGGTTATCTAGCAAGTCTGTTGTTTTCCAAAAGAACAAGCTCCCTTGGAGTTACAGAGATGAGACAAACAAGGGGTGCTTACAATGATCAGCTTTTATTTGTTTCTGGAAACCTTTATCCCAAAAGGGAAAAAAAGGTTTGCTATAACTGCTTATAAAGTATTACCTTGAGTTCGGCTTCAGTTTGGTAACGTATTTAAATCTGCTAGTACATCTAAAACAACCCCCCCTCCCCCCAGCCTGACAATACTGCTGTCCAAATCTGCCCCCCGTGCTCATGCATTATATTTTTGATTTTAGGTTTAATTCTGCTTTTAACATTTTTTTTTATTTTCTGCACTCACAGATCCTGTGCTCTACTCCAACTGTTGGTATTAACCATCTGAGTAACAGCAAAGAGACTCCACTGCATATTGCCTGCCGAATGGGCAAATCTGAATCAGTGCTGGCATTGCTACGTTGCCATGCTCATTGCGATATTGTTGGAAAGGATGGATACCCAATTCATACAGCGATGAAGTACACAATGAAAGGGTAAAGCAATTATTATATATAACAAAACGGCAGTCACACTAAAAAAGTAACGTGCTGAATTATCTCTAACCAGTTGCCGACTGCCCACCGTGGTTTGACGAAGGCAACTTGGCTCGATATCACAAACCGGGTGACGGCGGCAACCATATCGTGGGCGTGCGTGTGCTGCCGGAGGTGCGCTCGCGCACTCACTGTGTAGCAGGGAGCGGGTAGGGTGGACTCGATGTCCGCCGGCCACCTGTGATCGCCCCCCCTGCAGTGACAGAACAAGGATCTCCGTTCTGACAAGGGAGAAGGAGTGTGGTCCTCTGTTCCCTGTATATGGGAGCAGCGATCACTCTCCTCCCCCAACCCTTTGATCGCCCCCTAGTGTTAATCCCTTTCCTGCCGGTGACATTTACACAGTAATCGGTGCATTTTCATAGCACTGATCGCTGTTTAAATGCCAATGGTCCCAAAAAAGTGTCAAAAGTGTATCGACATGTCCGCCGTAATGTCGCAGTCCCGCTACAAATTGCAGATCGCCGCCATTACAAATAAAAAAATAAAAACCCCATAAATTCATTCTCGTCGTTCGTAAATGTGGCAGCTTTTGCGCAAACCAATCAATATACGCAGATTTTTCGATTATTTTTTTTTTTTCTTTTTCTTTGCCACAAATATGTAGAAGAATATATATCAGCCAAAACTGATGAATAAATTTGATATATATATTTTTTTATTTTTTATTTTTTTTTTAATATGTATTTTAGCAAAAAGTAAGAAATATTGGGTTTTTTGCAAAATTGTTGCTCTTTGCTTGTTTATAGCGGTGATCTGAAGTGACGCAGAGGTTATCAAATGCCGCCAAAAGTAAGCTATATTTGTGGGGAAAAAAGGACGTCCATTTCGTTTGGGTACAACGTTGCATGGCCGCGCAATTGTCAGTTAAAGCGACACAGTGCCGAATTGCAAAAAGTGCTCTGGTCATAAAGGCTGAAGTGGTTAATAGCCTATAAATAATAGTAACATCTTTGGGATAAAATGTCAGCGTAAAGTTGCTCATACCTAAATGCCTGTCCGCAGCTCTAAAACAATAATTTAAATACAGTGTGTCCTTTTTCAATCTGCGCTGCCAAAAATTACCATACAGTAAAGATCTCAATACAATAAAAATTATGTACTGTGTTGCCAGCTATAACACTATAAGGTGCTCTTTCCACGTCACCTGCTACCACAAATTCTAATCCAATTCAGTGAAGAGCAACACTCTTTTTATAATACAATATAAAAAGTTTGCGCATAAATTGTAAATAACTCCAACAGGAAAAAATGAAAAACAGTCCAGACTCCTAACAGTGCTCTGTGTATAAATCTCTCCACTTTTTCTTGTGACAAGTGCTTATCCACCACCAGGTGAAAAACCTGCTCACCTCCAACACAATAATAACATGCTCATCTGTGTTTTCCAATTGATGCTACTTACCCAAGACAGCAGACCTCCGCTCACTCCTCAAACTCTGGATTTCCATTCCTTCTCCTTCCACTTCACCTCGAATGATATCCACCATATATTAAAGGAGAAGTCCAGCCAAAGCTCGTTTGGCTGGGCTTCTCCTATGGATTACAGGAGTGCAATTAGTTTTGCGCTCCTGTGACCTGAAGTGACCTGGCTCTCTGCTGATGTCACGGATATCAGACACCTGTCTCAGCCTCTCAGCGAGCCGCTGAGGTCCTGAGATGGCCCGCTCCTCCCCTCCACAGCCCAGTCTTCCAATGAGCACGGAGGGGGAAGAGCTGAGAGCTGTGAATGATAGCAGCTCTCTGCTCACAGAGCTATGAAAACCGAGCCATCGACAATGTTCGATGGCTCGGTTTTCAGAGCAGAGGCGCCGGGGAACAGATGCAGCATTGAACTAGGTAAGTATTAATGGGGAAAAGAAACTCATCCTTCTCTTAAGTCCTGGTTCACACCTATGCATGTTGCAGTTGATGCAAATTACAGGTGGATCTTGCGTTTTTCAATACAGGTTTTTGATCCATTGAAGTCCATGGAACTAAAAACACAACCTGCTGGTCCCTGGCCCTTTCCATAAAATGCACAGATGTGAATGTGACCCATACAAAACCATGTTATATGGACTGTAGTGTGATTCTGCAAAATAGAAAACTAAAAAATGCATAGGGGGGGGAACCAGGCCTTAATGGGACAAAGGGGCAACAGCATAGTGCTTTCCAATTAAAAAGCTTTATTATCCCCCACTAATAAAAACACTTACAGCAAAAACGACACAATGTGCTTTAAAATCAAACCGCCAGCCAGCTCACCACTGCACTCGTACCGGGGTGGTGGCGTGACATCACGAGCTTGGCTCCTCCCTCCTAGACGCGTTGTGCCCTCCAATTTGGGTTTCCTCAGTAGGTGGGGAGACGAGTCACCCGAGCCTTTAAATAGCCATGGGCCACATTTCCTTGGTTACGTCTGACACAATGCAGTCCACAAAAAACGGAAGGGAAGTAATCATAAGATATCTCCACCCCCTCCCGGAAGCCAAATCCCAATTTACTACGTGGGGACTGCATCCTTCACAATGCTTAATCCCATTGTTAAATAAACAAGTGGAATAGCACTTCCAGGTATAGTACTGCATTGTCTCCATATAGTGGATATAAAAAGTCTACACACCCCTGTTAAAATGTCAGGTTTCTGTGATGTAAAAAAATGAGACAAAAGGTAAATCATTTCAGAACTTTTTCCACCTTTAATGTGACCTATAAACTGTACAACTCCATTGGAAAAACAAACTGAAATATTTTAGGGGGAGGGAGTAAAAATAAAAAAACTAAAATAATGTGGTTGCATAAGTGTGCACACCCTCTTATAACTGGGGTTATAGCTGCGCTCAGAATTAAGCAATCACATTCAAACTCATGTTAAATAGGAGTCAGTACATTCCTGCCATCGTTTAAAGTGCCATTGATTAACCCCAAATAAAGTTCAGCTGTTTTAGTAGGTTTTTCCTGACATTTTCTTAGTCGCATCCTACAGCAGAAGCCATGGTCTGCAGAGAGCTTCCAAAGTACCAGAGGAATCTCATTGTTAAAAGGTATCCGTCAGAAGATGGGTACAAAAGAATTTTCAAGGCATTAGAAATACCATGGAACACAGTGAAGATAGTTGTCATCAAGTGGAGAAAATATTTTTTTTTTTTTACTAGTAATGGCGGCGATCTGCGATTTTTAGCGGTACTGCGATATTGCAGCGGACATGTCTGACATTTTTGACACTTTTTTTTGGGACCAATGACATTTATACAGCGATCAGAAATTTAAATGTCCACTGATTACTGTATAAATGTCATTGGCAGTGAAGGGGTTAACCTGCAGGGGATCTAGGGGTTAACTGTGTTCCCTGGGTGTGTTCTAACTGGGGGGGGGGTTGGGCTACCATGGGCATGAGAGATCTAACTGATCCCAGTGACGGGGATCCGTAGATCTCCCATGCCCCCACTAACAGAGCGGGGAACTGCCGTGTTTACACCGGCGATTCCCCGTTCTTTGGCTGTGGCCGCTCATCGCGGCTTGATGGCGGGCATCGGGTCCGCCCGAGCCGCGGGCACACTCCTCAGGAGTGCAGCGGGCGCGCGCGCCCCCTAGCGGCCACTCAGATCGCTGCTTTTTCTCCTTACGTTCACCGACAGACGCAGCTTCTTCATTAACTTCATGGGGTTTTTATGTTCGTCCAACTAGGAGTTAACTAGGCAGGGAAAAGATCAGCTGGCCCCTCCCTTGGGGGCCGTCCTCTCTTCCTACATAAAATCCCCTCACAGCATAGCTCTCCAGTTTCAATGCCTAGTTCGCAAGGAGTTGACCTGGCTTCCCCATAGGGAACTGCGGTCCTGAGATGACCATTATTTTTACTTTATTTTTTTACTGCAATCAAGATGATCTGCTATCAAGAAGCCGGTCGGGGCATAGAGGGCCCTGGTGCTCTGTACTTTCCCCGACCCGGCCGACATGATGCGAGCCAGTCCCGTTCAGGGGGTCACGCCGCATCTTTCCCGTTCATACGGGAGGCCCGGGCCAAGTCCCTCCTCTGGTCCCCTTTACCGATACTCTCGGCAGGGTGATTTTGGGCCTGCAGCATACCGCCGTCAAGGGCGTGAAGTCTGCTTCTGGTGGCTACCGCAACGTTGGACCGGTGAGTGAGCGCCCCTCCTTCCCCCTGCCACAGGGTGAGAAGTGGGCCCGACGGCTGCAAATACCTGTACGTTTTTAAGTAAACGACGCGCTGCACAGGGTAGTCACCGGTGGGATCAGTCCTCGGTCTTGG
>BLSH010384386.1:39640-51925 GCA_018402905.1 Glandirana rugosa | reverse complement strand
GGACCGGTGTCCGCGAGGGTGGACCTGGGGAAGATTGTGTGACTGCGTCACCGAGGTCTACGTCGTCCACTTTAGAATATACGCTCCGGAAGGTAGAGATGGACTCCAAGAACGACTGGGATGACGAAAACTCCGGGATAATGAAGTTTGACTGGGTGGTCTCGTACGTCAGAGTGTTGAGATGTGAGAGTATGTGACTCGGTGGAAGGGTCGGAACGGGGGAATGTGTTTTCGTACCCTTAGTCTAGATCCAGTGAGCTAAAGAGAATGACTAACCGTTTTTACGAAGTAAAACTGAGTGTTTAACAGGGATCGGAACGTTTCAGTCCTTTTTCCCAGTCTATAAGGTGCAGAGTGGAGGGGCAGCGATACCATCGGGTCAGCAACTTGAACCCTTTTTCCTGACTTTGCAAGGCTAGGGACAATTTGTGAGTCAAAATGAAGCATTTTTGCCAATCAGTAAGAGAAATCGAGTGACCTAGATCTGATTCCCATGCTTTTGTGTAAGGGGGCAAGGCTGGGAAGGTGGCTCAGTGTATGAGAGTGTAGAGTTGTGAGACTGCATGCTCTGGTGGGTCAGTTTGAAGTAATAGGGCCTCAAAAGCAGTAGGGTCAGCAAGAACCTCAGGTAGAGATGGAAGGCCTCGCATATAAGATTTCACCTGCTGCATCTGGAGCCACTGCGTCAGTGTGTTAGAAGGGGTCCAGGTGGGAGCGCCTGTGGCCAGGGAGTAGTCAGGGCGGAGTATCTGAGCTAGTCGTCTATTGTCCTGCTTATTCCATGGACCAAAGACCTGTCCTTGTAGGGCCAGGGGAAAATTGTGAGTCCCGAACAGGGGAGTCATGGGCCCCTTAGGGTAAGAGATGAGCCCCGAAGCATTCAGGTGATGCCAGACAGTCAAAGTTTGTCGGGTGAGTTCACACGTTATTGAGGGGTTCTGCGGGGGAATGACAGCTGACCACGGTAGAGCCCGGAGATCTGTCGAGTTCAAGTGGCTCTCAATTTGGACCCATAATTTAATCGGGGAGTGATGGTACCAGTCAAGTATTCTTGTCAGGACCGCTGCTTTATAGTAAATGTGGACGTCCGGAGCACCAGCACCACCCCGCGCTTTTGGGAGAGAAAGCAGTTCATAACGCAGTCTGGGCCTGGCTCCCTTCCAGATGAAAGAAGAGAACAACCAATAGAGTTTCTTAAAGTAATCAGATGGTATGGGAATCAGTTATGTTTGGAAAAGGTAGAGGAATCGGGGAAGTACGTCCATTTTTAGAGTATTTATCCTACCAAGCCAAGATAATGATTTCTTTTTGTAAGTAGAGAGGTCTGCTTTGGTTTTGAGGAGGAGGGGAAGGAAATTTTTGGAGAACATTTGAGTCGCGTCTGCAGTTATTTGGACGCCTAGGAACCGAATGGATACAGAGCCCGTCCTAAACGGGAATGCAGTCCCCAAACATTGGAGGGTCTCCTTTGTCAAGGATACGTTCAGTATTTCGGATTTGGCGTGGTTAACTTTAAAGTTACTCAGTTTTCCAAATCGTTGGAATTCCTGAGGAATGTGTGGTAGAGATTGGGCTGGTTGTGTCACAAATAAAAGCAAGTCATCTGCGAATAGTGCCAGTTTGGAGGTAATGGAGCTCACAGAGATACCCGGAATATGTGAATTGTTCCTTTATAGTGGTGTCTAAGTGCTCCATGACCAGAACATATAGAAGGGGAGACAAGGGACAGCCTTGCTGTGTCCCGTTGTGGATTGGAAATTTGGGGGAAAGCTAGCCGTTCACACGTATCCTGGCAGACGGACAGGAATAGAGGGACATAATTCGGGACATCATGTTCGGCCCAAGACCAATTTGCATCAACTCGGTCAAAAGCCTTCTCTGCGTCAATAGGCAGAGGGGGACTTTTTGAGTGCGCGCATAATTCATAAGAAGGAGGGTTTTCAAAGTGTTGTCCCTTGCTTCGCGGCCGCTGACCAAGCCCACCTGGTCTAGGTGGATCAGGCCAGGGAGCAAGGGCTGCAACCTAAGGGCAAGGGTCTTGGCAAAGATTTTAAGGTCTACTCCAATCTACGAAATGGGCCTATAGCTTGCGCATAGGGATGGATCCTTCTCGGGCTTTAGGATAACAGCTATGTGGGCTTCGAGAGTCTGTAGAGGGAACGTTTGACTGTCCGACAATGTATTAAAGACTTTAGTTAAGAAGGGGACTAGTAGGGATTTAAATGTCTTGTAGAATTTGGGGGTAAAGCCTTCCGGGCCAGGGCTTTTGCCTGGGGGTGTAACGGCTATTGCTTTCGCTACTTCGTCCTCAGTGATGGCCAACTCAAGGTCTTTGATAATACCGTCTGCTAAGTGGGGGAGTGCTGTGTCTTCTATGAAGGGTGTGATATCTGTCTCGAGCATGGGTGAGGGAGGGTGAGGCACCTCGGAAGTCAGGTTGTATAGAGATCGATAAAAGTCTCCAAACGTTTGCAAAATTTTTAAGGGTTCACTATCCAGCTCTCCAGCCGGGGTCTGGACATGTGGAATAAAAGTGGACGATGTGACAGGATGTAGAGAGCGGGCCAACGGTCTACCACATTTATCCCGAAATTTGTATTGGTGTAATGCTAGCTTGTCAGCATAAGTTCGGGCCGAAGCCTCGTACAGGTTGCGGAGTTGGGAGCGGGCTGTCGTGACCTCTAAGAGAGCCTGTGGCGTCGGGGCACGTTTATGGCGAGTTTCGAGTGCACACAACTTATCCACAGCGGCTGCTATGTTAGCCATGCGCACCTTCTTCAGTCGGGTCCCGACCTGTATAAAGACTCCCCGCAGGACCGCCTTAAGTGCCTCCCATTGAGTGGGAAGGGGAGTGGGATCAGCAACATGGTCTGCAAGGAAATTGGATATGGTTTCCGTTATTTTTTTGTGTACATTTGGGGTTCTCAAGAAGAGTCATTTAAGCGCCACGTCCATTCCCACATTGGGGTAGAAGGAACTGTCAAAGTCAGGTAAACAGGTGAATGGTCAGACCAGACCATCGATCCTATGTCGCAGTCAGGCGTCCAGTCTAAGCAGCTGTGGTTGATAAGAAAATAATCGATATGACTTTACGTGTGGTGCACCTGCGGGAAGTGAGTATAGTTCCTGTGTTTGGGGTGGAGAACCCTCCAAACGTCCACGAGATGAAAGTCGTGGATCGATCGCTTGAGGGTTTAACGAAGGAAATAGAGGTGCGGGAGGTCGAAGAGTCTAACAGAGGATCAAGTGGGGCGTTAAAATCTCCACCCAGGATCAGTTTACCTTCTGTGAAGGTCGACCGTGTTTTCAAGTATTGTAGTGTGGCTGGTATTTGGTCAACATTTGGTAGGTAGAAGTTGGCAATCGTGAATAACGATCCCCAGAGTGAGACCTTTACAAATATATACCTCCCCTGAGGATCGGAGAGCTGGTCTATTAATTTGATCGGTAGCGTCTTATGGAAGGCAATAGTAGCCCCTTTAGCTTTCTGAGTGGGGTTCGTACTGTGGAACCACCTATTGAAGTAACGATTGGCACAGTAAGGGACAGAGTCCAAGCGGAAATGAGTTTCATGTAGTAGCAACACATTAACCTGTTGCTTGTGCATGTGATAGAGGATTTGTCCTCTTTTGGAAGCAGTATAGAAGCCATTGACATTGTATGAACAGCGCTTCAGGTTGGGGCGGAATGACACAGTGTGGGCCATGGTGGAATGCAGAGAAAGAGAAAGTAAAGGATAGAAAGAGGAAAGAAAATAAGTCTGGATAGTAGAAACAGGGGGAGCAAGACAAGGAGAAAAGAAATATGGAGAGCAGTAAGTGCAGGGGTGGATGAGAGGTAGGGGGGGTGTGTGTCTGTGTAAACTACTACACACACACACAAATGCGCAAAGAAAGGCAAGGTCTAAATGAGTAGAGTCCAGGCAGGGGGCTCCTTTTAATTAGCCTAGGGTTGCTAAGGTGTCAGCGTTAGCAGAACACCACGTGTGGAAACACGTTCAAGGCACAGTTCATGCCTAGCCTAATTGTAGGTGGGTGGACGTAATGGGGAGAGCCGAGCCGTGGGCCTAGGACCAGAACAGGCACAAATGGTTTAAAAGAACACTTTGAACAACAAAAAATAACACCGTAGAATACGTATATACCTGGGTATAAGTCGAGTTTTTCAGCACATTATTTGTGCTGAAAAAGACCCCCTTCGACCCCCAAGGGGGGCGGGGGGTTCAAAGAGGAGCAAACCAGTCCAGCTGCAGTGTGAAAAACTATATCGAGTGGACCAAGATGGCCGCCGGCACTAGGCCCCAGCGTGTCCTGTATACAGTTCCCTATCGAGTTCAGTTCAGGAGACCCCTTTACATTACCCCAGGGGGGGGGCAGATAGTAGGTGCAGTAGGTTCTTGGGGTGGGGAGATCCTAAACAGGCGCAGAGGTGTGTGGAAGGCTGGGTGGAGAAAGATGGCGGCCGGCCCCGGGATCTAGAAGGCCGCGGCGGGAACGGGCGGCTGGGATCGTGTCAGCACCGCTCTCCGGGGGGTAGGAAGGTGCCCAGGCAGATGGAGGGGTAAAAGATAGGTGGCCCCTTATTGCGATGCCCCGAACGGAGCCAAAGTAGGCCGCTCCGGCCTTCAAGATGGCGGCGGCCGGGCTGTGGAGTCCGCTGCAGCGGCCCGAATCTCGCCTCCGGCGGGTTTCCCCTCCGGCCAATTTACCTCTTAATAATCGGCCAGGGGCTCGGGGAGCCTAGTAGGGGGATCAGCGGTGCTCACCGGCCTCAGGAACAGCAGGATGGCTGTGGATTGAAGTCCTGGCTTCAGGAGCTCCTCTCCTGCACGTCCATCTCCGCAGACATCTAGACACGCCCCCGTGTGTTAGTACACTTTTAAATGTGAGTGTCTTTTTATTCCTAAATAAAATGTGGATGTTTATGCAGTTCAGCGTTATGTGAGTCATTTTATTTTTACATGCTCGGTGGACACACATATTGATTGCCAACTAGCACGCTGCCTATTGCCAGAAGGATTTACCCCTAAGGGGACTTAGTGGGTCAAGATAGGAGGTGAGCGCATAGGAGAGGTGGTGATGGTGTGTGCATGTACCTTGAAGCACTAAAAAACATAGCAGAGTGGCACTAGCACTTTAATCCTAAGAGTTCCTGTGAGATCAAGCAGAGGATAGCACTTTTATATGCTATATGAACCTTGTTTTATGCACTTTATTCACTTTTGGAGTAATATATATGAAATATTCCTATGGTAGTAGGATTTAAAGTAATTATTGTTTGCACTTTAGCCACTGGGTGGCACTGTTTGGTGTGTTTGTATTCACTCATTTGCACTACGTTAATATATTTTTAATATTGAGTAATCATGTTTACATATTTATGATTGAATATTTTTATTTTTATTTTGTTCACTTGATATGAGATTGCGCCTCACCATATACATTTATGGAACATTATGTGTAGTACTTGGGATACTATTTAGGTGATAGGCTGCAACTCGATTCTTCTATATCTGTGTATATATTAATTCATTTAAATATTTGCATAACCATCATATATATTATTTTGCTTTTAGGCCTTAATAAACCTACATCTTTATGCAGGTAAAAAAAAATGTGCATTTATAATTTTTTATAATTGGGAGTCTGTAAAGCATTTCACCCACGCTCAGCAGATCGCGGGTGCAGTGCAGGGCTCTTGTAGACTCTGTGTGTAAGCTTTCGAGGTACAGTCAGTTACGCACTGACAGGAAACCTCCAATGAATTACATAGAGCACTTAACAGCACCCTGGTAGTTCACTGAGAACTACAAGCCGACAGCCGCAGAGGCTGTCTGTACTTCGTTTCCCATTCACAGAACTTTGTGAATGAATGACATGGCTGTGCGGGCAGAGATTTGTGCAGATTGTGACAGCAGGCACAGGGAGAAGATCCCCAGCCTGTTACAGCAGGACTCGGGAGGGACAGCTTCATCAATAACATGTTAGATCCTGAATATGGGTGTAACCTGTTATGAAAGGTGAACGTATCCTATAATTTGCACTAACATCCACATTTTCATTACATTCTTTCAGGCTGTGTCCCCTTTGGATGTTAGTGCAAATAAAAAAAAGAATCGCAGACAGAACTCAATTGTTTAGGAAATAGAAAGCAATTTCCAACTTGCTAGACACTTGATGATTCCAGTACAGCTTTCAAAGGGTGCAAAGGTAAATACAATTATTTCTATTTCGTTCATTGACAGACAGTGTTCCATTATTCATTACCATAGGATTATATCGCCACCTTCAGGAGTAGGACTAGGCAGAAAAAAAGACTGATCATATCTATGGGCAGTCCTAGGTGATACACACCCTCCTCTCGCTATAAGCCTTCAGTTATTTTCTGCCTAGTCAGGAGTAAGGACTTGGCTCCCTGCTGGGATCTCTAGTCCTGGCGATTTTTTTTTTTTCTTTTTTCCTGGATTTTTTCCGGTGAGATCTACAATCAACTGCCGGGCTGGGTGACGGACTGGTCATTAAGGGCCAGAGGGTCTCCCCAGTCTGGCCAGTGAGCGCGTGCAGACTGCAGCTACGTGCTAGGACATTCGCGACATAGCCCCACTGGACGGGGGCTGGCCCTGCGAGTTAAACGTCTTGCAAGGTCACATATGACCAGGTCTCGGCCTGAGTTGCAGCATTCCTCATAGCCGACAGCCCCCCACTTCGGTGGCAAGGAGGATCTGTCTGGGAGCATTACTCGCAAGCTTCGCCGGATCGGTGAGTAAAGGAGCCCCTACCTCTCCTTCCCTGGACGGGGTGTGGGGCGCGGGTACTCCCTGGGGTGGTTGGTCCCTCCGGGGTTCTCCTCCATCCCTCGGGGTTCTTACTGGGGGGGTGCCTTTTAGGCCCACCTGCTGATGGTGGGGCCTAGGGGGCGGCGGGGGCCTTCCCGAAATTTAGGCCGCCGCTTTGTGGCCTTCCCGTACTTTAGGTTGCGGCCTACCGACCGGAGATTGGGGGGGATGGTCCCGGCGGGCTGCGGAGGCCGCCTCTGTCTGTTTCGGGCCGGGCACTCGCAGTGGGTGGCCGAAAATTTTTTAGGCTGCTAGGCCGCAACTTACTGGCTGTGTATTTGCGGCCTACTGGGCCTCGTGGTCGCCTCCTACCCAGTGGGGGCCTCAGTGAGTTCCCCTAGGAGGATGGTGCCCCCTTTGAGGGGTCTTTGTATTGCCCCCTGTGAAGGGCACTGGTGGCCCCCTGTGAGGGGCCTCAGTGGTGTCCTGGTATGGGGCCTTTGGCCTGCATCCACTGTGGGGGGGGTCTCAGGGGCGCCCCTGTGAGGAGCCTCTGCCAGTGTCTCCCGGGAGGGGACTCGTTCAGCGCCCCCTGTACGGTGCCTTCGTAGGCACTATCTGTGAGGGGCCTTAGCCGGTGCCCCTTGCGAGGTGCCTCGGTGGGACCTCCTGTGTGGGGCCCCCTGTGTGGGTCCTCAGTGGTGCCCCCTGTGTAGGTCCTCAGTGGTGCCCCCTGTGTGGGGCCTCAGTGGCGCCCCCTGTGTGGGGGTACCCCCTTTATGGGGCCTTCGTGGTACCCCTATGAGGGGCTTCAGCCGGCGCCCACTGTGAGGGGCCTCGGTAGGCGTCCCCTGGGCGGTGTCTCTGTGGCGTCCCGGTGCGGGGTCTCTTGTGGCGAGGGTCTCGGTCGGCGGCCCCCTCTGAGTGTTTTTGTTATGCCTCTACTAGTGTCGCTTAGGCGTATCACCTAGTATATGGTGCCTCCGCCCTCCCTGTACGGGGCCTTCGTAGGCACTATCTGTGAGGGGCCTTAGCCGGTGCACCCTGCTAGGGGCCTCGGTGGGACCTCCTGTGCGGGGCCCCTGTGTGGGGCCTCAGTGGTGCCCCTTGTGTGTGGCCTCAGTGGTGCCCCCTGTGTGAGGCCTCATTGGTGCCCCCTGTGTGAGGCCTCATTGGTGCCCCCTGTGTGAGGCCTCATTGGTGCCCCCTGTGTGAGGCCTCATTGGTGCCCCCTGTGTGGCGGTACCCCCTTTATGGGGCCTTCGTGGTACCCCTATGAGGGGCCTCAGCCGGGGCCCACTGTGAGGGGCCTTGGTAGGCATCCCCTGGGTGGGGCCTCTGTGGCGTCCCGGTGCGGGGCCTCTTGTGGCGAGGGTCTCGGTCGGCGGCCCCCTCTGAGTGTTTTTGTTATGCCTCTACTAGTGTCGCTTAGGCGTATACCCTAGTATATGGTGCCCCTGCCCTCCCCTGCTTCATCTGTTTCAAATGACCCATATATGGCTCTGCCACCATGGAAGTGGCCCACCTTGCTGTTTGGGGCCACGTCTCCGGTTCTGTCAGGTGGTGAGGATGATACCGCCACAACTGCAGTGGCGCATGAGGAGGTGCTGGTTGTCGCACTTATGAGGAGGGCCTGACACTTTTCTTGACACCCATATGCCATCATGTTCCCTTCTAGGAGTACCTCCTTAGAAGTGGACTGTTTCCACAGATAGTGAATTCTCCTGTCTCTAGGTTGCACAGGGCAACTTGATTCCGGTAGAGGAATCTCCGGCTGTTGAGATCCGGAGGACATGTTTAGCAGAGTCCCTCTGCCTTTGCTGAGATGGCAGACCTGCTGGTCTAGGGGCTGCAGTTGGTCTGCTGTGCCTTTTGGATGCAGTTTCCCTGGTTGCTGAGCTCCCTGTTTCTGCAGTGGTACTGAGACATGTATTGTGGCTTTGTGTTGATCTTTTCACGACACAGTCCACTGACAAGGATTCATATTTCTTAACCCTCTTCGGTGTTCCGACCCTGTTTGGAAAGAAAACACCCTTTTTAAATTTGTGCATCTGTCTCCGGGCCGTTGGCAGTGGCGCTCATGTGGCTGTACAAGTCCTGTTGTCTCGGGGGGGCGATTGTCCCTGTTCCCGCGTTGGACCGGTTTTCAGGGGTTTTATTCAAACCTGTTCACGGTCCAAAAAAATATGACGGGCATGATGCATCCAATACTGGTCCTCAAGGCCCTGACCTGGTTGTGTGGGTATAGAAGTTCAGGAGGGGGTCCATCCGCACTGTGGTAGCGTCCCTTCATCATTGGATTTTTCTGGCTCTATCACCATCACGAATGCTTACTTACACATTCCATTATGCCTGATCCCAGCACTTCCTCCTTTGCTGTGGGAGGAGGGCATGATCAGTTCAGGGTGTTGCCTTTTGGTCTTGACACCACTCCTCGGTTTTCCCCAAGGTGTTGGCCCCGGATCGGATGTGGTTACATCAAAAGGGGATGCGGGCCTGGCTGCCTGGACGACTTTCTTCAGCGGGCGGAGTCCGCCACTACCCCCAAGGGTGACGTAACCTCTATGCAGACCTTGACCGATCAGTTGGCTTCTATACTACCTGAAGTCTGCTTTTGCTCCTTCCAGAACATTGAAATATCTGGGCCTCTCCCTGGCTCCAGCGCTGGCCAGAGTATTTTTTCCTCTGGACTATCCAGAAGTTGAATGCTACTTTTTCATCTACGATTGTCCGGCTAGTGGGCCTTCCTGTGGGCCTGCAGGTGGGTGTTGGGCATTATGGTATCTACCCTCTAGGCCAGGAATATGCAATTAGTGGACCTCCAGATGTTGGAGAACTACAAATCCCATGAGGCATAGGAAGACTGACAGCCACAAGCATGACACCCAGAGGCAGAGGCATGATGGGACTTGTAGTTTTGCAACAGCTGGAGGTCCGTTAATTGCATATCCCTGCTCTAGGCGATTCCATTTACTCAGTTCCATACGAGCTCCCTTGTGAGAGATCCTGGCGTAATGGGACGAGTGTCCGAGGTCTCTGAGCAATCAGATTTGGCTGAGCCGGGAAAGCCAGGGGCTCCTTGGTTTCATGGCTGCGTTCTCCCAGTCTTCGACAGGGCAAACTCTTTCTCCCCTTGTATTGAATGGCAATTTCCGCAAATGCCAGTCTATCTGGTTGGGGAGGGGTCCTGGGATGTGCTTTGCTTAGAATCGTTGGATGCTGGAGAATTTCAGACTGTCGATCGATATCCTGGAACTTCGGGTGATCAGTCTACGTCTGGATCACGGACGGATCAACTTCGGGGGCTTCCGGTGCGGATCCAGTCGGATGTTGCAACGGCAGTGGCCTATGTCGCTCGCCTATGTCGCTCGCCAGGTGAAACAAATGGTGTTGGCAGCCCTGGTAGTAGCCAGGATCCTCCAGAGAAGTCCCGAATGGAATGTTTTTCCCACCTGTGTATGCATTCCAAGGGTGCAATACTGGCAGACGGAATGTCTGTCTGCACGGTTGGACCACGGAGTCAGGCACCAGGCAGTGTTTCATTGGATATATATCTGGTGGGAAGATCCCGAGGTTGATCTGTTTGCGTCCTGGCTGAACAGGCCAGTACGGGAACTTCTGGCAAGGTTGGGTGCCTCTGGGGGGCACCTCAATCGCTCTGGTGGCCCCTGTGGGCCGGTATCGTTTGAACTACACCTTTCCCCCTCACCTCCTTTGGACCTGGATCGGTGCCCTGTTTGTCTTGGTACGTCGACCTGGTGCGCCTGGTCGCCATCATCCCTTGATGACTGTCTTTCGGGGAGGATCTACTGTCCCTAGGCTGATCTCCCTTCCTGCTCTACAGTCACTGGTTTTGCTGGCCTGGCTGTGTTGAACCAGGTGCTGAAGTTCCGATCCTGCTGAAGGCTAAGGAACCTAGATCTACCGCCAGTCATGGAAAGTTATAGATAGATAGATAGATAGATAGATAGATAGATGTGTATATATATATAATCACGCAAGGATTTTTTTTTTTTTTATGTTTTTCGTCTTTGCTGATTGCTCTTTCCTTTTCCCTTTAAATAGCACATGGTGTTGCCTTCCCTGTGCCCTGGTCAACATCTCTTATGGCGCTTGCCTTAAATGCCATGGATGTGGTTCGGCTATTTTTTCGGGTGTATTTGGCAGGGTCAGACTCACTGTTTGTGCTCTCAGGCAGGCCAAGAAAGGGGGGCTGGTTCTTATGCGATTTATTTCTGGATGGATCAGACTGATGATGACTCTGGCCGGTTCTGTCAGGGGTTGGTTTCCTCCTTCCCTGTTACGGCGCATTGTACTCGGGCGCTAGTGCTTCTGGGTCTTCTGTCATCAGGCGTCAGGGGCGCCAGATTTGCTGGGCAGCATCCTGGTTGTTTGTGTACTGTTCGCAACATTGAAGTGGATGTGCTGGCATCTGCAGATGTTTCTTTTGGCTGCAGGTTTTTGCAGGCGACTTTTAGGCAGTTCTCCCCTCTTGGAGTGTATTGTTCAGGTTGGGCTCCTGTTACCTGGTTGGCTCTTGTGTTTTAGCCTTGGGATTTTTTTCGTTACCCCCACCCCTCATGTTTTTGGCACTGCTTTGGGACGTCCCTGTGGTAATGAATAATGGAACGCTGTGTCTGTCAATGAACAAAAGAGAAAATGGGATTTTTTGACTTACCCTAACATCTATTTCTCTAAGTTCATTGACAGACGCAGCACCCACCCCTCTTAGGAGTTTTGATACTTCTGATACTGCTTGTTACTAAACTGAAGGCCTATAGCGAGAGGGGGGTGTATATCCCCTAGGACTGTCTAGTCCTACTCCTGAAGGTGGCGATATAACCCTATGGTAATGAATAATGGAATGCTGTGTCTGTCAATGAACTCAGAGAAATGGATTTTACGGTAAGTCAAAAAATCCTATTTATTCTCTTTTTAAATACGCTTAAAAAATAGGTGGCTAAAAGAGGTCAATGGTATTTTTAAGTTAAATTATACATTTGGCAGTAAGATGCTTGCTATTTGTTGCAAAGAATATATTACTGACTGCTTATCGTGTCTCTTAACCACTTGCCGACCGCCGATCGGCGATTGACGGCGACAAAGTGGCTCGTTCCCGCAAATCGCCGTCATACGACGGCGGCTGCGGGAACGTGTATAGTGAGCGCGCGCGCGCCGCCGGAGGCGCGCCCGCGCGCTCACTGTGTCCAGGGGGGGCCAGGGAGCGGGTGCGGCGGCTTCGATTGCCGCCGGCCACCCGCGATGCCCCCCCCCCGGAGCGAATGAGCGGAGGTCCGTGTATGTAAACACGGACCTCCGCTCTGTGTGAGGGGGAAGGGCTGTGATCACAGCCTTCCTTTACGTGAAGGCTGTGATAACTTCCCTTCCCCTGTTAGGGCATCCCCCATACAGTTAGAACACGCCCAGGGAACATAGTTAACCCTTAGCGCGCCCCCTGCAGGTTAACCCCTTCACTGCCAATGACATTTATACAGTAATCAGTGCATTTT
>BLSH010384386.1:2494-22273 GCA_018402905.1 Glandirana rugosa | reverse complement strand
TTCGCGGCTTCTCCCCCCCCCCCCCCCCGCACTGGAAGCAGATCGCATGGGTGATCCCTGTCCGAATCCACATTTCACACTGCGATCTGCGAACCAATCTGGGGGTTTCGTTAACATTGTTTTGACACCCACAGCGGTTAGCAGAGGGCAGTGTGAACTGCCTGCGGGGGAGATGCGATACGGGAACCGCCACTGGAATCTAGTGTGAACCCAGGCTTAATGCTTTGTGTTACTCATGGTTGCAGGCGTCTAGCAAAACCCAGACACAAGGTTGAATGTTCTTAGCCAGAACTATAGAATCTGGAGAAAGACGACAAATACACAGCTTTCTTCACTCAGAAATTATAGTTCTGAACCTCACATTAACCCATAAAGTGATACTAAAGTCTCATCTTTTTTTCATTTGAAAATAACAAACTTGTTATATTCACCTCCTCTGTGTAGTGGGTTTGCACAGAGCAGCACAGATCCTCCTCTTCTTGGGTCTCTCTTCGGCGCTTCTGGCCCCTCCCCCCTGCTGAGTGCCCCAACAACAAGCAGCTTGCTATGGGGGCACCTGAGCTGAGCTGCAGCTTCGTATGTCCATTCAGACATGGAGTCCCGGCCCGGCTCCACCCCTTCTTTCTCCTCATTGGCTCACTGACTTTGACAGCAGTGGGAGCCAATGGTGCTCCGATGCTGTCTCAGCCACTCATGAGGAAGCGCCCCAGACAGAAGAGTCTTTCCTGCAACATCGCTGGATCGAGATGGGGCTCAGGTAAGTATTAGGGGAGCAAAGAATGCAAGATAAAAACCTTCTGCCTTTACAACCACGTTAATGCTACTCCAGTGTATTTTTATATATATATATACAGGTGCTGGTCATATAATTAGAATATCATCAAAAAGTTGATTTATTTCACTAATATCATTCAAAAAGTGAACTTGTATATTATATTCATTCATTACAAACAGACTGATTTATTTCAAATGTTTATTTCTTTTAATTTTGATGATTATAACTGACAACTATGGAAAATCCCAAATTCAGTATCTCAGAAAATTAGAATATTACTTAAGACCAATACAAAGAAAGGATTTTTAGAAATCTTGGCCAACTGAAAAGTATGAACAAGAAAAGTAGGAGAATGTACAGCACTCAATACTTAGTTGGGGCTTCTTTTGCCTGAATTATTGCAGCGATGCGGCGTGGCATGGAGTCGATCATTCTGTGGCTCTGCTCAGGTGTTATGAGAGCCCAGGTTGCTCTTCTGCATTGTTGGGTCTGGCATATTGCATCTTGCTCTTCACAATACCCCATAGATTTTCTATGGGGTTAAGGTCAGGCGAGTATGCTGGCCAATTAAGAACAGGGATACCATGGTCCTTAAACCAGGTACTGGTAGCTTTGGCACTGTGTGTAGGTGCCAAGTCCTGTTGGAAAATGAAATCTGCATCTCCATAAAGTTGGTCAGCAGCAGGAAGCATGAAGTGTTTTAAAACTTCCTGGTATACGGCTGCGTTGACCTTGGACCTCCAGAAAGCACAGTGGACCAACACCAGCAGATGACATGGCACCCCAAACCATCATTGACTGTGGAAACTTTACACTGGACCTCAAGTGATGTGGATTTTGTGCCTCTCCTCTCTTCCTCCAGACTCTGGGACCCTGCTTTCCAAAGGAAATGCAAAATTTACTTTCATCAGAGAACATAACTTTGGACCACTCAGCAGCAGTCCAGTCCTTTTTGTCTTTAGCCCAGGCGAGACGCTTCTGACGCTGTCTGTTGTTCAAGAGTGGCTTGACACAAGGAATGCGACAGCTGAAACCCATGTCTTGCATACATCTGTGTGTATTGGTTCTTGAAGCATTGACTCCAGCTGCAGTCCACTCTTTGTGAATCTCCCCCACATTTTTGAATTGGTTTTGTTTCACAATCCTCTCCAGGGTGCGGTTATCCCTATTGCTAGTGCACTTTTTTCCTACCACATCTTTTCCTACCCTTCGCCTCTCTATTAATGTGCTTGGACACAGAGCACTGTGAACAGCCAGCCTCTTTTGCAATGACCTTTTGTGTCTTGCCCTCCTCGTGCAAGGTGTCAATGGTTGTCTTTTGGACAACTGTCAAGTCAGTAGTCTTCCCCATGATTGTGTAGCCTACAGAACTAGACTGAGAGGCCATTTAACCACTTCAGCCCCGGAAGGATTTCACACTTTAGGACCAGACCACTTTTTGCGATTTGGCACTGTGTCGCTTTAACTGACAATTGCGCGGTCGTGCGACGTTGTACCCAAAGGAAATTTGCGTCCTTTTTTTCCCACAAATGGAGCTTTCTTTTGGTGGTATTTGATCACCGCTGCATCATTTCTGATTGCCGCTATAAACAAAAGAAGAGCGACAATTTTGCAAAAAAAAACAAAATTTCTTACTTTTTGCTAAAATACAAATCCAAAAAAAAAATATAAAAAAACATTTTTTTCAACGGTTTTGGCCGATTTATATTCTTCCTCATATTTGAGATAAAAAAATTGCAATCGGCGTTTGTTTGGTTTGCGCAAAAGTTGCCGCGTTTACGGATGATGAGAATTAATTTCTGGGGTTTTTATTTATTTTTTATTCTTTACTAGTAATAGCGGCGATCTGCGATTTTTAGCGGTACTGCGATATTGCGACGGACATGTCGGACCATTTTGACACTTTTTTGGGACCATTGGCATTTATACAGCGATCAGTGCTATAAAAATGCATTGATTATTGTGTAAATGCCATTGGCAGTGAAGGGGTTAACCTGCAGGGGGCGCTCTAAGGGTTAACTATGTTCCCTGGGCGTGTTCTAACTGTATTAGTGTTTGACTGGCAGGGGAAGGGGAGTGATCACGGCTTCCATGTAGAGGAAGGCTGTGATCACAGCCCTTCCCCCTCTCACAGAACGGAGATCCATGTTTACATGCACGGATCTCCGTTCTTTCACTGTGGGGGGGGGGGCATCGCAGGTAGCCGGCGGAGATAGAGTCCGCCCTACCCGCCCCCTGGCCCCCCCCCCCGGACACAGTGAGCGCACGAGCGCGCCTCTGGCGGCGCGCATGCGCTCACAGTGCACGATCTGGCAGCCGCCGTCATATGACGGCGATTTGCCTAATAGAGCCACCTTGTCGCCGTCAACCTGCGGTTGGCTGTCGGCAAGTGGTTAAAGGCCTTTGCCGGTGTTTTGAGTTAATTAGCTGATCAGAGTGTGGCACCAGATGTCTTCAATATTGAACCTTTTCACAATATTCTAATTTTCTGAGATACTGAATTTGGGATTTTCCTTAGTCGTCAGTTATAATCATCAAAATTAAAAGAAATAAACATTTGAAATATATCAGTTTGTGTAATATGAATGAATATAATATATAAGTTTCACTTTTTGAATGGAATTAGTGAAATAAATCAACTTTTTGATGATATTCTAATTATATGACCAGCACCTGTATATATCAATTTCTAAAGGTCGTATTGACATGAAATTTTCACCACATGTCAGTAACAACCCATGCAATCTGTACATACAAAGAAACCAAAACCAATAAGTTCAGAAATTAAGTTCTGTGTAATAAAATGGAATGATACAGGGAAAAAGTATTGAACACTCTAACTGAAATGTATTTAATACTTTTTACAAAATCCCTTGTTGGGGATGACAGCTTCAAGATCCCTCCTGTATGGAGAAAATAGTAGCATGCATTGCTCAGGTGTGATTTTGGCCCATTCTTCCACACAGTCTTCAAATCTTAAAGGTTCTCTTGGCGTCTTCTACGAACGGTGATCTTTAGTTCTTTCCATAGAACTAGCTTTATTTTCTTTCTTTGAAACCAGCTGAGAGTTTATTTGGCTTTGTGTTTGGGATCATTGTCTTGCTGAAATGTCCACCCTCGTTTCATTGTCATCCTGGTAGATGGCAGCAGATTTTTTATCAAGAATGTCTTGGTACATTTTTCCATTCATCCTTCTTTCAGCCCCATAGCATGATGCTCCCACCTCCAAACTTCACTGTGGGTATGGTGGTTTTGGGGTGATGTGCAGTGCCATTTGACCTCCAAACATGGTGTGTATTAGGGCATCCAAAGAGTTTGATTTTGGTCTCATCCGACCAGACTATATTCTCCCAGTATTTCACAGGCTTGTCTAAATGTTGTGCAGCAAACTTTAAACAAGCTTCAACATGCTATTTCTTTAGCAATGGAGTCTTGTATGGTAAGCGTGCATACAGGCCATGGCAGATGAGTGCATTACTTAATTGTTTTCTTTGAAACAATTGCACCTGCTAATTCCAGGTCTTTCTGAAGATCTTCGCAACTGGTCCTTGGCTTTTGGACAACACTACTGATAATTCTTTTGACTCCTCTGTCAGAAATCTTGCTAGGAGCATCTGGTCGTGGCCGGTTTATAGTGAAATGAGGTTCTTTCCACTTCCGGTTTATGGCCCCAGCTGTGCTCACTGGAACATTTAGAAGTTTAGAACTCTTTCTGTAACCATTGCTATCAGTATGTTTTGTAACAATATGGTTGCAAAGGTCTTAAGAGAGCTCTTTGCTTTTACCCATCCATGAGATGTTTCTTGTTTGACACCTTGGTAATGATACACCTTTTTATAGGCCATCCATTGAGACTGTACCAGCTGATATTAATTTGCACTGACAAGGGGCAGGATTGCTTTCCAATTACTGATAGATTTCAGCTGGTGTCTTGGCTTGCCATGCCTTTTTTGCACCTCCCTTTCTTCACGCTTTCAATACTTTTTCCCTGTGTCGTGCCATTTTATTACACATAACTTAATTTCTTAACTTATTTGTCTTGGTTTCTTTGTATGTATGAATTGCATGGATTGTTACTAGGGATGTGCCAATATCGATATCGACACCGATACTAGGCATTTTCGCGAGCATCGGTACTCGCGAAAATGCACCGATACCGGAAGTGACGTCAGCTGGGGGGGCGGGACGCCTCCTCCTTCTCTCTGGTAGCGGGGTTTAGAGCAGTACACATTGGGAACAGTCTGACAGCTGGCCACACTGACACTCTTGCTCCCGGCTGTCTTTCATTATACAGCTCCGCCACGATCCTCTCCTACCTCTGTAAACAAGAGGGTGCGTGCTGTCATGACTCCTCCCTTCCTGCTCTTGCACAGAGAGAGAGAGGGCTGGATGGCTGGCTAGCTAGAACTGGCTGCTATCCAATGACAGAGTGGGCGGGTCGCCAAAGGGCAAGTGGCTGGACAGCATCAGCACGTGTGTTTTCTAGTGTGAGGCAGCTGTGGAAGTGTCCCTGGAAGCAGAACTGAGTACTGAGGGGAGCAAGTCTTGCAAACAGGTTAGTGTAGTATGTACAGTGTCAGCAGGGTACAGACCGGTGTTCTACAGTAGCACCATCCATTATATACAGATCAGTCTGTACTTTGGCACTGTTCTGTACACCATACTATATGTTATATGTTGTAAACACATCCAGTCTGTATATAATGTACAGTACAGTGTGTAAGGGCAATTATAATACCTTGTATGCATTATATTTTGCCAGCGCTAATAAGCGCATTTTTCATCTCTTTTGCATAATGCATTTGAGTGCACTGGTGTTAAAGCCAGTAAGACAGACACAAATAGCTTTTCTCACATGGCAAGCTCGCAGGTTTGTCCTGGGTGGCCGAGCTTTCAGGCTTTATTTATAGGACTCAAACAGGGGTAACACAGACTTGGTGGCTTCACCATCAGCCATTCAGCCTCCAAGGCACAGTCACATGACATGAGCTTAATACAAAACACCAACTAATGACACACTTGTTTATATTCAAACGATACAATAGAAGAGGCGTGCATGCATGGGGGTTGGCCAGCCTGTATGAGCAACAGCTGTTTCCATATAACAATGAAAGCCATCTGGATATATGGTCTTCACAAAACCAATGCGCTGTCTCACAGAGGCCCTCCAAGCAAAATGTCATACATGCAAAACCTCGAACTGCCATTACAAGGAATCGCTATCAAATACAGCTCTATGAACTATACTCCATAGCGATTATGCTACTTTTCCATTAAAGGGTAAATTATGCACAAAGGAATATAGCTGTAGATTTCTGTCACATTGATCAGATGCAACAGAAAGCTTACAGATCATTATCCTTACATAAAAGGCAATACCTTCCATAATGCAAGTAAACCGCCGCCAAGCAGATCAATCTGTACATAATACAGGGGCCCCCTGATTGACGGTAATACACCCGCGCCACAGAACGTGCATTGCACCTCAAAGATCCGGACCGGTGTTTGCTCCAGCATTAACCGCTCAGGGCGCCTGCTGGCTGGGATGATCGGGCGGGTAGTGTGTAGTTATCAAATAATGGAAGGTTTCCATTGTAAATGGCCTTTCCTCAATATCGGTTAAAGCCATATTCGCTGTACACAGAGAATATCGTTAAACCGACACTGGGAGACACTGTGACAATACATAATAAACACATCCTAAATTTCTACAAGTGTCAGTGTACAGACTGGTCTGTATATAATGTACGATGTAAGTGTATAAGAACTGCTCTGTACCTAATGCCCTGTACTGCCCCTTCCTAACGCCCTGTGTTGTGTCCTCCTCCTGCCCACCCTGTGTTGCCTCCTCCTTCCCCCACCAGCTGTCACCTCTGCCCCCATGTCTGCCGCTCTTATCTGTTTGCAAGAAACTCCTTTAACTAAAGACACAATACAATACTTATGCAAACCATGGTTCCAATGGTCCTCCCACTCTTGACATACATCCTACTTGAGCGGGGTATCTTTTAATGGTGCATCAGTCTGTGTCATGGGAGTGTATTACTAATCGTATTGATCCCAATGGTAAATTTATATTTCTATATGCTTAGCTATACTCTAAACCAGGGATATGCAATTAGCGGACCTCCAGCTGTTGCAAGTCCCATCATGCCTCTGCCTCTGGGTATCATGATTGTGGCTGTCAGTCTTGCTATGCCTCATTGGACTTGTAGTTCTGCAACAGCTGGAGGTCTGCTATTTACATATCCCTGCTCTAGACCATATGTAATTATGGTGTCCGTTTTATAAAACTGTGATCAGCGGCGATCTCAAGAATCACGGCTGATCACCATTCATTTTCGGTTTATAAAGCAGGGGGGAGGACCTGTTCTCCACCGATTTATCTCCACACACGGAGAAGCTGTCACTGACTGACACAAACGGCCAGTTTATGAAGCTGTGATCTCCGCACTTCACTGGTGATCTGGGTCAGAATTCACCCTCCCCAATTCATCAGCTCAGAGGTGGAGAATTGGGGGGGGGGGTGAAGAGGGAATCTTGGGGATGGAGGAAGATTACTGACCTCCTTCTTCCTCGGTCAGGCCCCCCCCCAACACATTAACCATGTCCCCCTGCCATGTACGTGTGTGTGTTTGTATGTGTGTGTATGTATATATAATATAGGTGTGTGAGCGAATGTCCATTACTGAGCAGTGATAATTTATCGCTGCTTAATAAACCGACATCTTGGTGTTTCTGTGAATTTCTGATGCCGTAATCTCGCTATGTCTCGTGAGATTAGGGCGTTCTCCACTGTTTGTAGCGTTTGTAGATCACTTCACAAACTGTGATAATAAACTGGCACACAGAGGAAGAACTATCTTCTCTGTGAATGCCGGAGAACTGTGCAATGGATTTTTTACACTGCTTTATAATCAGACACTTTAATGCATTTATAATCCTCCTCCTCCTGCCACCCTAGGTGTGGTGAGAGAAGCGATTCTATTTGTTGCTCAATATCCAGACGCTATTGTTTTGTACTTAGGAGACTTCAACCTGGTGCAGGACCCAGCCTTGGATAGACACGGAGGGGAAGGGTCCAATCAGTCTTCTGTTCCTACGGCCCTCTCTCACCTGCTGTCTGAGGTCAGATGGTGTGATAGTTGGCGTGTTCACAATCCAAACGCCAGGTCATATTCGTGGTCTGCTCCAGGCAGGGGAAGACTATCCCGTATAGACCTAGTCTTGGGCAATGATAAAGCTTTGCCCTTGATTCACTCTATTGAGCATTTGCCCAGGGGGATTTTGGATCACTCCCCGGTGCTGGTGTCCTTGACAATAGATCCTCAGGGGCCCAGACCTGGATGGACAGTGCATCCATTTTGGCTAGCGTAGATAGGGTCCAATGACCATATCCCTGACCAACTTCAGGTGTTTATGGAGGCTCACGCAGACGCCCCGATGTCTGGGATGTTCTGGGATGCTCTGAAGGCGTTTCTGAGGGGCGCACTCAAATCATCCATAGCCTTTATTAAGCGAATGTCCAGGCACGAGGAAGAATCTCTGCGGTAGACCTTGAACCGAGCAGAGTCCACCTTTTATGCACAATCCCCCTGAAGGAAACCATACTCACTGGGAAAATGTAGCTACAATGTATACCAATTTACATGAAGCAAATGCCAAGCGGAAATTATTATTTTTTTATCACCAAACCAACTTTGAGCAAGGCAACCAGTCCAGTAAGTTATTAGCCTATTTAGCAAAACAGCATTCTCCGAGCACTACAATATCCAAGATTAAAACTACAGATGGCAGAATAGTACACGCAAACCTGGAAATAGTTGAATGTTTCTATACATTTTATCAGGGCATGTATACGTCTACCTTCGGGTGATATGATATAGCAGAGTACCTTTCGGATATATTTTTTCACACCCTCACGGATGAACAGGTTACTTTTTTGGACAGGTACATAACCGAACAAGAGGTAACGGATGCTATGGCATTATTAGCGAAGGGGAAAGCCTCTGGCCAGATGGAATACCTCCTAGATGTATACGTCCGGTATATAGACGAGTTGGCCCCTATACTGACCAAAGTTTACAGAGAGGCATTTAAAGGCTGTGCTCTCTCCCCTCCCCCTCCATATATGCTGCCACTGTGATTCTGTTAGCTAAACCAGACAAGGATATGTTGAAATGTTCCTCATATAGACCCATTTCCTTATAAAATTTATATGATAAAATTCTAGCCAAGATGCTTGCTCTTGGGTTGAATGAGATAATCCTGTCTGTCGTACACCCGGATCAAACGGGATTTCTCTTTCATTCGTCGACAGGCACAATGACTCTTAGGACTAAGTGGGTTATATTGCCCTCTTCAGGAGTTTACTAGGCAGAATAGGCAGTTCTAACAGCAAAAAAGAACAGTAACAGACACAGCCCCTCCCAGGGGGCAGTCCCCACTGGCAGATAACCCCACACCCAGCTCTGCTAGCTCAGTTTTTTCTGCCTAGTGCAAGGAGTTAGACCTAGGCTCCCTGTTGGGATCTCTGGTACCTCTCTGGGTCCATTTCAGCTGTCCTGGTGGACAGCCTAACAGATGAAGACTGCAATCAAGTAGCCGTGCTGGGTAACAGGCTGGGTTTTAGATCCAGGTAGTCTCCCCAGCCGTCCATCGAGCGCACGCAGACCTTAGCGCCGCGCTGGGTCAGCCGAGACAGGCCCCGAACCGGACGGGGTGGCCCCGCAGGTTAAACGTCCCGCCGGTGCACATATGACTATGGCTCCTGAGTACGTGTCACAGTGTTACCATGGCCGACAGCCCCCCCCTGGCCTGACGGGTGAGGCAGATCTGTCTCGGGTGGGATACCCGCACCGCCCGACTGGATGGGTAAGTACACCCCCCTCTCCCACCAGGATCTGGGGGGGAGCAGGCGGATTTCTCCCCTGGGGTGTTAGGCTGGCGGGTTGATCCCCCCTCCTTCCTCCTTTGCTTCGCCCCACCCCCTCCCTCCGGTGCTGTGCTGTCGCTGTGCCCCCCTCCCCCTGGGGCTCCCAGGGGGTGTCCAGGGCCTTAGCTGTCCCCCTTCTCCTTGCCTCGTGCTGCTGGGCGGTCAGAGATCTATCGGTGGCCATTTTCCCATGGTCTGGCCGCCATTTTCCTGTGGCTGGCCGCATGGTTCGGCCTCTGGGGCGCTCGGTGGCCATTTTGGTGTAGCCGCGGCGCTCCTGACTGGGGGTTTGGCCTCTAGTGTGCAGCGGCGGCCATTTTCTTGTGGCCTATGCACGTGTGCCGACCTGTGAGTGTGGGGGGCGGTCCCTGTGGATTCTGGCACCGGTTTACCCCCCACATAATGCGGAGAGCTCTCCTGTGGGACAGCAGCAGAAGCAGTGGCAAGTGTGGAGGACGGGCGGGTAAGGCAGCGGCGGACAGCAGCAGGCACGGCTCCTCTACTGGACAGTTGAGCGGGCAGGTGGTGAGTCCCTCCGGGGTTACCCTCCTGTAGTAAGTCCTGCGCAGCGTTTTGGGGTGGGGGGTGCCTAGTCTCCTGGTACCTAGACCTCAGTTAGGTGGCGTGTTATCAGGGTGGGTGACGCAATGGCAGCCGATGTGGGTGCTTCCCCACCAGACCTCTCCGTGGTTGCAGCCAGCGCCTCAGGGACTGTGATCCCTATTGACGCTCTGTCGGCGGTCCTGGAGTCCATCGTCTCCCGGGTAGAGACAGCATGTGGTCGTAAGGCAGTAGAAAAGCGGCCCCTACCTCCCCCCTCTTCTTGTGTGGACCCGGACCCTGACAGGGGCTCCACCATGACGGGGACCCCCCTTGAGCTGTCGGATGGCGAGGCCCAGGATTCTACTAAAAGTAAGGAGGAATCTACGGCTGCCACTGCTGCGCACGAGAAGGCACTAGTCAGCGCCCTGATCACAGCGGTGCGGGAAACCCTGAAGTTTGATGATACAGCGGGACCGTCGCAGGAGGTCCCTGTCCCCTTCGGGTCGCATAAACCGGCCCGCGGGGCTAAGGTTTTCCCCTATGTGTCTTACCTGGATAAATTTGTCTACAGAGACTGGGAATGGTCTCAGAGCTCCCTTCCCATACCCAAACGTTTCTCTGTGCACTATCCCTTCGAGGACAGCCTGTTAAAAAAGTGGGCATCACCCCTCCCATGGTTGAAGCCTCTGTGTCTTGCCTGAACAAGGCGACCACGATCCCGCTGGAAGGCACGCTGTCCTTTAAGGACCCTGTGGACAGGAAGGCTGAGACCATCGTCAGATCCATGTTTGTTCTGGCAGGGTTGGCCAGTTGTGGCCTCTGCTCTGGTGTCAGACGCTCACGGAATTGGCGAAGCTGTTACGCCGCGAAATGAGCGATGCTAAGGTTCCCCCTGCTTGTATGGAACTTGCTGAACAGCTTGTCCAGGGGCTTAAGTATCTGTGCGAAGCAGCCCTGGATACGGCCCCCCTGATCTCCAAATTGTCTGTGTCTTCGGTGGTGGTCAGACGTTTGCTCTGGCTGAAATGTTGGTCGGCGGACCAAACATCTAAGAAGGCCCTGACTGACTTGCCTTATCAGGGTGGGCGACTCTTTGGAGCCTCCTTGGATGAGATTATTAAGGATCTCACGGGAGGGAAGAGTACCTTTCTCCCGTAGTCCAGGAAGAGTATGGAGTCCCGTCGCAAACCGGGTCTCTCCTTTACGGCCTACAAGCGGCTTTTTCGTCCCTTCCGCTCCTCGGACAAGGACTCGAGGCCCGCCAAGGCCCCCGCGGGTGGACAGAAGAGTCCCTGGCAGCGTAAGCACAACAAGCCGGAGGACAAGTCATCCTCCACGTGAAGGGCTGCCCCCACCTGCAGTTCGGGTGGGGGAGACATCTCCTGGGGTTTGCAGACCGGTGGACTTCCCACATTTTGGACCGCTGGGTGCACGTGGTGATCTCTTGAGATTTACAGAATAGAATTTCGTTCCCGTCCTCCGGACAGGTTCTTCACCTCCCACTTGCAACTGCCCGCCGGCAGGCTGCAGGCCCTGTTTGGGGCGGTGCAGGACCTACTCTGTCAAGGGGTAGTGGTCCCCGGAACGTTTTCATGGGTTTTACTCCAACCTGTTTGTGGTCCCGAAGAAGAATGGGGTCCGCCCGATTCTGGACCTGAAGGCCCTCAACTGCTTCGTGCATGTACGAAGGTTCAGAATGGAGTCTGTCCGCCCTGTGGTAGCGGCTCTGCACTAGGGCTATTTCCTGGCTTCCCTTGACATCAAAGATGCGTACCTGCATGTTCCCATATGCGCTCAACACCAGCGCTTTATGTGCTTTGCAGTCGGGGAACATCACTATCAGTTTGTGGCTTTCCCGTTTGGCCTGGCCTCTGCGTCTCGGGTCTTCACCAAGCTGTTCGCTCCGGTTCTGGCTCTGCTGAGACAGAAGGGCATCGCAATGATGGCGTATGTGGACGACCTTCTCTTGCGAGCAGAGTCTGCTCCAGCTCTCAGGGACAATGTGACGATCGCCTTGCACGCTCTGCAGGAGTTTGGCTGGGTGATCAATCGCCCGAAGTCGTTGATGACTCCGTCTCACCGCTTGAAGTATCTGGGTCTGATTCTGGATGCGGCCCAGGCGAAGGTCTTCCTTCCACCATCCAAGCAACAGACGCTTCAGTCGGCGGTTCGGTCCCTGCTGTCCCAGAGGTGGTCCTCCCTACGCTTTTGCATGCGGATCTTGGGCCTGATGGTGTCCACCTTCGAGGTGGTCCCATACATCCAGTGTCACACCCGTGCTCTGCAGCGAGAGATTTTACGAAAGTGGGACAAGTCCTCCTCATCCCTGGATTGGTTGATCAGGGTGGACCACCGGACCAGGACTTCGCTACTCTGGTGGATGAGGGCTCCGGCCCTGCGGTTGGGGGAAGTCATTCCTCCCCCTCCATTGGACGGTGGTCACGATGGACGCCAGCCTGATTGGCTGGGGAGGCGTCCTGGGGCTGTTGTTGGCCCAGGGACGGTGGTCTCCGGAGGAGTCTCGTCTTCTGATCAATGCCCTGGAATTGCGGGCCATCAGGTGCTGCCTCTCCCATTGGACGAGGAGGCTGCACGGGTGCCCTGTCCGGATTCAGTCGGACAATGCCACGCCCGTGGCATACATGAATCACCAGGGCGGGACAAGAAGCTCTGCTGCGGCCTCAGAGGTAGCTCACATTCTGTGGTGGGCAGAACTCCACGTACCGGCAATCTCCGCCATCCACATTCCAGGCGTAGAGAATTGGCAGGCGGACTACCTCAGTCGTCATGGATTGGACCAGCGAAAGTGGTCCCAGCACCTGGACGTGCTCCATCAGATTTGTCTGAGGTGGGGTACTCCAGACGTGGACCTTCTAGCATCTTGTCTCAATAGGAAGGTGCAGGCCTTTGTAAGCAGGACAAGGGATCCCCTAGTGGACGCGGCAGATGTCCTAGTAGCTCCGTGGGCTCGGTACCGGCTCCTCTACGCCTTTCCCCCTCAAGTTGCTTCCACACCTTCTGTGCAGAATAGAAACGGAGGGCATGCCGACCATTCTCATGGCTCCAGATTGGCCAAGGCGTCCTCGGTACGCCGATGTAGTTCAAATGGTGGTGGACGTCCCCTGGCGACTCCCGCTTCGTGAGGACCTACTGTCTCAGGGGCCCATCTTGCATCCTGCTTTACCCTCGCTGGCTTTAACAGCCTGGCTATTGAATCCAAGGTGTTGAGGGATTGGGGTGTCTCAGACTCAGTGACCCCACCATGCTTAAGGCATGTAAGGCCACTTCCAGGAAGATTTATCACCGCACCTGGAGGGCTTATATCGCCTGATGTGAGAATGGGGGGTGGAATCCCCGATCTTTTTCGGTATCTTGGGTTCTGGCTTTTCTGCAGAAGTGTCTCGACCCAGAAGCTGGTGTGGAGTACGATCAAGGGTCAGGTTTCCGCCCTGGCAACCTTTTTTGCAGAGACCTTTGGCGACGCATTCTTTGATCCGTACTTTCATGCAGGGGGTTTGACATGTCGCCCTCCCCCCCCAGGTACGGTCGCCTCTGGTGCCATGGGACCTCAATTTGGTACTCTTGGTCCTTTAGAAGCCGCCCTTTGAGAATATCAGTGAGATATCGCTGCAATTGCTTTCGCAAAAGGTGGCTTTCCTGGTAGCCATCACATCCGCTCGACGGGTGTCTGAGCGGTGGCTCTATCATGTAAGTCTCCATATCTGGTACTACACAAGGATAAGGCGGTTCTGCAACCTTCACTTTCTTTTCTGCCGAAGGTGGTGTCATCTTTCCATATCAATGAGGACATTGTCCTTCCTTCGCTCTGCCCGCGTCCCTCTCATCCTAGGGAGGTTGCCTTGCACTCCCTGGATGTTGTTCGGGCCCTGCGGGTGTATCTCGTGACCACGGCCTCTTTTCGGAGGTCGGATGAGCTTTTTGTAGTGGTGGATGGCCCACGCAAGGGTCTGGCGGCCTCGTCAGCCACTATTTCACGTTGGATTAGACAGACTGTGACCCGAGCCTATGCTGTTCGGGGACTGGAGCCTCCTTTCCCGGCCACGGCTCACTCTATCAGGGCGATTAGCACTTCCTGGGCTTTTTGACATCAGGCGTCTGTGTCTCAAGTGTGCAAAGCGGCTACTTGGTCCTCTGTGCACACCTTCTCAAAGTTTTACAAAGTTGATGTTTTATCATCCTTGGATGCTGAGTTTGGCCGCAAAGTTTTGCAGGTGGCTGTGTGAGACATGTGTGGTTCCTCACTGAGGGTTTGGTTGGGTGTAGTTCTGTTGTTCTGTTACCCACCCCTCATTTTTGGCACTGCTTTTGGACGTCCCACTTAGTCCTAAGAGTCGCTGTGCCTGTCGACGAACGAAAGAGAAAATGGGATTTTTTGACTTGCCGTAAAATCCCTTTCTCTGAGTTCGTCGACAGGCACAGCACCCACCCCTCTGGATGTTGCACTGCTTGTTACGAACTGAGCTAGCAGAGCTGGGTGTGGGGTTGTCTGCCAGTGGGGACTGCCCCCTGGGAGGGGCTGTGTCTGTTACTGTTTTTATTGCTGTTAACTCTTGAAGAGGGCAGTATAACCCACTTAGTCCTAAGAGTCCTAAGAGTCACTGTGCCTGTCAACGAACTCAGAGAAAGGGATTTTACGGTAAGTCAAAAAATCCTGTTTTATGCTGGGCAAATGCACTTCAATAAATATCAGGAGAACCCAGATAATAGCCCAGCTAACTGAACATATTCCAAAGTCCAATGCCTTGGCATTTGATTCTATTGAATGGTCCTTTTTGCAGGCGGCTTCGGCTTTGGTGAGACATTCATAGGCTGGGTGTCCATTTTGGATGCCCAACCCACATCTAATTTACTAGTAAACAGCTCATTGTCATTGCAGCTGAGATTACACCGTGGCACAAGGCAGGGTTGCCTACTTTCCCTACTCCTATTCTCCCTTGCTATGGAATCCCTGGCCCTAAAAATCATACAATCATCCTTATTCCCAGCCATCACTATTGGTGGCAACACCGAAAAGCTTGGTCTATATGATCCTTTATCTGCCGGACGAAGGCACCTCATTGGATGCAGCCATGCATATTATTGACTGCTATGGGGCCTTTTCTGGCCTACGTATTAACTGGCAAAAGTCACCTTTAATGCCATTAGGACCTAGTCATCAACTCCCTAATCTCTCCGCCTCCCCGCTAAAGGTAGTGAACACTTTTAACCACTTCCCATCCGCAGGACATCTATTGACGTCCTGGGATTTCAGTGGTGATATCTCAATGATGCTGGCACCTGCAGGCATCATTGAGGTATCGTTTTTTTAGAGCAGGCGATTCCCATCACCGTAAGAACGATCATAGCGGCAGGTCAGCCGCTTGATCGTTCTTACAGGTGTCGGGAGGGGACGCTCCCGCCGCCCTCCGGTGCTTTTCCCGACTCACCTGAGCGATCGGTGGCCGGGAGAAGGAATCACCTGCTGCCGGAACGAGGTGACAGAGATTTCCGAGGGACAGATGGCCCTCGGTCATCTCTATGGCTCTCGGAGGCCTGGGCGCACATTGTGACGTCACTTCCGGGTCTCCGAAGTAAACAACAGCCATTAAAGGGGAAGGAAATGCTGAGATAGTCTGTTTTTTTTTTCTGATCTCAGCCTTTCCAGCCTGTAGGATAGATGTAGGGTCTTATAGACCCTGCATCTGTCCATAAAGAGGACCTCTCGCACACATTTCATATTACAAGGAATGTTTACATTCCTTGTAATAGGAATAAAAGTGATAAAATAAATAAATAAATAAAGTAAAAGTGCCAAAATAAAAAAAAATAAAAGTAAAATAAGAAATAAAAAAAAAAAAAAATTTAGAGCGCACTGTCCCCGCAAGCTCGCGCACAGAAGGGAACGCATACGTAAGTCGCGCCCACATATGTAAACGGCATCCAAACTACACATGTGAGGTATTGCCACGTGCGTTAGAGTGAGAGCAATAATTCTAGCACAAGACCTCCTCTCTAACTCAAAACACCTAACCTGTAAAAAATTTTAAACATTGCCTATGGAGATTTTTAAGTACCAAAGTTTGGCGCCATTCCACGAGTTTGCACAATTTAAAAATGGGACATGTTGGGTATCTATTTACTCAGCATAACATCATCTTTCACATTATGAAAAAAAATTGGGCTAACTTTACTGTTTTGTTTTTTTTAATTAATGAAACTGTTTTTAAAAAAAAAAACGCGTTAGAATAATCGCTGCGCAAATACCGCATGACATAAAAAGATGCAACAACCTCCATTTTATTCCCTAGAATCTTTGCTAAAAAAACATAAGTAATGTTTGGGGGTTCTGAGTAATTTTCTAGCAAAAAAATGATGATTTATACATGTAGGAGAGGAGTGCCAGAAATGGCCCGGATGTGAAGTGGTTAAATACTTAGGCATAATGATCACAGACACCCCTAATACTGCCATTGAGGCCAATGTAACCCCACTTATGAAAACGGTACAAGCCAAATTAGCGATCTGGACCAAGCTTCCTTTATCTGTAGTTGGCCAGAGCAATCTGATTAAAATGGTGCTTCTGCCTAAATGTTTTTATGTACTTATGCACTCACTTGTCATTGTTCCTAAGTCCATTTTTAAAATGTTAAACCCATTGTTTACCACATTCATCTGAGCGAAATCCAGATACAAACTCAAACTTACCACTTTACAAAGGCCCAAAATGGAGGCCGGAATGGCATTGCCGGATGTATACCTATACTACCTGGCAGGCCTACTTCACCATATCCAATAATGGGTGTCTACGGACCTGCCTATGGAGGCAGCAGCTCACATACTACATTTATTACAACTATCTAGTCTCTTGGTGGGCCTAGAGGCGCCAATATCCAATAAATTTAGGACTAAACTTTACATTTTGAATCTCGCAAGGTCATTGTGGCGTGAAGCAAGAAAACTAGCAAGGTACACTGACATCCCTCTGGAACTTCCTCTATGGAATAAACCAATATTCCCACATCTTGCGTTTTTGGGGGATGGTCAGGTCTGGCAGAGGGTAGGGGTATCCACGCTGTCAGATGTTACTGAAAATGATATTATACAAACCTTTGAACATATATGTGGATGCTTTGAGATAGCATATAGTTATTTATCCTTATCTGAGACTCAGACATGCTTACCATGCCCAATTTGGTACCCAAAACTCTTTTTTTCTCCAACTACCCATTAATTGGGATCTTCCGGTCACAGGGCCGGAAGGGCTTAATTTCCATTCTATATTCTCACCTACTGCATCATAAAATATGTGTAGTGCCTCTCCCGGCTAGGTCACGCTGGCAGAAAATATGCTCTGATTTGGATGAGGCATGGGATGAGTGCATCTCACTTGGTGGCCTCTCCAGCAGCTAATAATAAATTGATCCAATTATACATCACACATCAAACTTGCCTTACTTCGGTGCGCCTACATGCAATGGGCCATCTCCCCTCCTCAGCGTGCTTGCGGTGCAGACAATTGGGAGCAGACTTCAACCATATGATGTTGCTGTGCCCAGTGATTGGGGCGTACTGGACACTGGTTATGACATTGCTGGCTAGGCTTCTCTCCATGCCGGTTAGGCTCACACCGGAGATATACCGTCTGTGTTTACTAGATGAAGAATTATGGACCCGACCTTTAAGAACACGTCTACATGAAACTTTGTTCTTGGCTCAAAAGCAGATAACCGTTAACCACTTCAATACTGGGCACTTAAACCCCCTTCCTTCCCGGACCAATTTTCAGCTTTCAGCGCTGTTGCAGTTTGAATGACAATTGCGCGGTCATGCGACACTGTACCCATATGAAATTTTTATCATTTTTTTCACACAAATAGAGCTTTATTTTGGTGGTATTTAATCACCCCTGGGTTTTTTATGTGACGGGGACTGTGACAGATGTGACGGGGACATACAGATGTTTTGTGTATGGTGACAGATGTGACGGGGACATACAGATGTTTGGGGACTGTGTCAGATGTGACGGGGACATACAGATGTTTTGGGGACTGTGACAGACGTTTTGTGTATGGTGACAGATGTGATTGGGGACATACAGATGTTTTGAGGACTGTTTTATGGGGACAGGGGTATCAGTGTGCTTGGTGCACTGTGTGGGGGGGCGATCTGTGACAGCTTTCTGCATGAAATTTTCATCCTTCAGAGAGCTGTCATATTGCTGCAGATTCCCCCCTCCCCCCGCCCTGAGCTCTCACTGAGCTCGGCGGGGGGAGAACTGTCACAGAGACGTTCGTCTCTGTTTACAATGTGACGGCTGTGATTGGACACCGCTGTCACATGATCGGGAGGGTCAGTCACTGCGCCCGTATCGTGATCACAGGATCCAGCAGCAGCGCGCCGCGTGGCCGCGCTGCGAGGTCCCGTTCTGCAGGACGTGTATACACGTCCTGTCAGAACGGGGCAGCTCCCACCTGGCCGTATATATACAGTGGCTGGGTGGGAGGTGGTTAAATGGATGCAGCGTAACCCTCCATCTGTGGCACAATGGTTACAGGCGGTTAACCAAATACCCATCAGTGTGCACCGCCAGTCACCCATCAGTGACCACCACCAGACACCAGTCGCCCATCAGTGACCACTGCCAGTCTCCCGTCACCCATCAGTGACCACCGCCAGACACCCTCACCCATCAGTGACCACCGCCAGACACCAGTCCACCCTTCAGTGACCACTGCCAGACACCCGTCACCCATCAGTGACCACCGCCAGTCACCCATCAGTGACCACCTCCAGTCACCCATCAGTGAGCATCGCCAATCACCTGTCAGTGACCGTCACACCCATGAGTAAACATCACCTGTAAAAGTCTCACATGTGGTATCGCCATACTCGGGGGGGAGTAGTAGAATGTATTTTGGGGTGTCATTTTTGCTACATACATGCTATGTGTTGGAAATATAAAAATGGACAACTTTGTGTAAAAATAAAAGCGTTTTCATTTTTTTTCCCACATTTTCCAAAAACTACTGGAAAAAAAATGACATGTTCAAAAGACTCATTATGCCTCATAGATTATACGTTGGGGTGTTTGCTTTCCAAAATGGGGTCATTTTGTGGGCAATTTCATTGTCTTGGTGCTCCTGGACCTTCAAAAGTGTAATAGGGTGTTGAGAAATGAGATGTGTAATTTATGCTTGTAGAACACCTGAAGGTGCTAGTTCAATGTTGGGCCTCTGTATGTGGTCAGGCTATGTAAAAGTCTCACACATGTGGTATTGCCATACTCAGGAGGAATAGCAGAATGTATTTTGGGGTGTCATTTTGGCTATGTACATGCTATGTGTTGGAAATATCTTATAAATGGACAACTTTGTGTAAAAAAAAAAAAGCGTTTTCATTTTTTTCCCCACATTTTCCAAAAACTACTGGAAAAAAAGGGGTTGCATATTAGATACTCCGTATTACTCAGAAAACTTGTACAGTAAAAAAAAGGTCATCAAAAACCTTTTACACCCTTTTTTTTACT
>BLSH010384385.1:660326-673770 GCA_018402905.1 Glandirana rugosa | reverse complement strand
GGCAACTTGCTTGGACGGAACTCTGGCTGAGGAGAGGAGAAGAGAAAAACGATAGCTGATCGTAGGAAGAAGGTGTGTTATCAGTACAGATAAGCATACTTCTGTTCTAACACAGACACAGGGGGAATTATTGTTGTAATACAGAGGGGATGGGAGCATTTTATACAAGAGGATTAACAACTACTTTAATATAGGGAGGGAGGGTGGTTGTTGCGTACCTAACGGTGGAGTCTGTCTTGTGCAGGGAACAACCGCTCTTGCGCACCCGATTCAAGGACCCCTGGTAGAGTAGACAGAGGGCCAAGAGTGTGGGATGGCACGAGGGCTGGATGGTCACTGATGATGTAGTGAGGTTTCAGGAAGATGTGCAGATAGAAGAGTGGTCGTGCAGGCAGGGTCGGCAACAGGCAGGCAGGAAGGTACAAAGGATCAGGCAGGCGGGTAGTCAAGTCCAGGCAAAGGTTCGTTCAACGGGCGGGCAGCAGAGGTACAGAGGAGTAGACAAGCGGATGGTCGTGGATAGCCGGGGTCGGTGCAGGTAGCGAACAACAGGTCAAGGCAAGCCGGGTCAAACAGGAAAAAGACGAACACAGGAACAGGTGGCGGGAGCTGTGGCTCACAGGTCTCGGATGCTGTAGAACAAGCAGCACCCACTGCAGGGATCTCCAGGCTTAAATAGCGCCATTTGGCACCGTTTTTGGCGCGGGCGCGTGCGAACGCGCACGGATGCGCGCACCACCGCGAAAACAGCCATTTTGCTGGCACAAGTCCTTTTTCCTAACAGTGGTGTTGTATGTGTTATGGGAGGTGGCAATTTCCTGTATTCTCAGACGGATGCAATCACATGAGTTAGGATTATCAGTTTTCAATAGACCTTTAGCTTATCACAGTCAGCAAATGTTAAAGGAAATCTGTGCCTGGAGAAACGTGTAGGCTGATCCAAGAGCATGCATAATGTATCTAAAGCCATTTTTTTTATTTTAGAGTTGAGAAGGGTCAGAACCTCTGCTTTATCTGTTTCCTAGCTGGGGAAATTTACTCTATATTTGTAATTTTTCCCATTGGCAGCGGGACTAATAAACAGTAATAGATCTGGCGCTGGTTGTCCGGATGTGTATTGTCAATGACAATTAATGTCTCCGCAGCCCAGATTCGCTCTAGGGGAAGAACTAGGAACTGGAGGTGAAGATGAATCGATGGAATGGCGCTTGAGATACAATAAAATTATAAATCGCAAGTAAGATACAGAAATGTGATTTTGAAGGATTAAAAAAGTGTTTATTAAAGTACTTACAAACAGTAATGTTCCATATGGCTCCCAAAAAGTGGTTGCAGTAGCCCTGCTGGTTGTCCAAAAAAAGCCTGGGTGCCCCGGATGGAGGGTGGAACCAGCGGGGTGGTGTGAGGCTGGCAGGGTGATGGATAAGCCGGAGGGAAGGAGAGAATGCTTTGTCAAGTCACATGACGGGACCAGGGAAGGAAATATAAGAGCCTGAGAGAGTTCTATCCTCAATCTGGGGACATCGATCACAAAACGGCTTATGATATGTTAAAAACATTATAAATTAATATTTCATTTCATTATTCATATCGAGCCACAAACATATACAAAAAAAAAAAAAGGCAACCGGAAGTGCCAGAACAAGGATCGCCATGGTAGGATAAAAAAAAAAAAGGCAACCGGAAGTGCCAGAACAAGGATCGCCATGGTAGGATCAAAAAAAAAAAAAGGCAATTGGAAGGACTTCTACCAGAAGTCCCATTAGTCACCTTCAGAAGAGCAAAAACCCTGAAAAACATCATTGCTCCAAGCAAAACCAAACCGCGGCTTAAAGCAGACAGTACAGACATTAGATCATACTTTGACCATCGCACGGGCATATTCCAATGTCGGAAAAGATACCTAACATGCCAATTCATCTCACATGGCACCTCCACCTTTGACAGAGAAAACTACACCTTTTCCATCAAACAATTTATAACCTGTTCATGCAGTTATCTGTTATATACCGTATTTATTCGAGTATAACGCGCAAAATTTTCTACCAAAAAAAGAAATCAAAGTTTGGGTGCGCGTTATAAATGAGGGCTGGGGTGGGGTGGCAGTGGCGGCCGGGTCCTTTGAGGGCGCAGACGAATTGTGAGTTCGCACTGCGCCTTTTCCGGGCTGCAGCCGCTCACTGTACGCGAGGGCGAAGAAAAAAACGTCCCCTCGTCGCGTACAGTGGGCGGCCCGAACTGGGGGTGAGAATTATGCGCTGTATGGTCGCCGCTTCATTTCCTCGCCTCACCCACACGTTACGGTAAGCATTGCTTTTGTACAATTCAGTGTTTTGCATACCGTAATTCAGTGTTCTTCATATTTTAATTGATATACTGGTACCCGTTAGATGGCAACTCAGGGTATCAAGAGAAAACGTTCTGCCTATGACGCTTCATTCAAGCTCAAAGTTGCTGCTCATGCTGAAATTCACGGAAATCGAGCAGCTAGCCGAGAATTCACTGTACCAGAGACGAATGTTAGAGAATGGATAAAACAGAAAGTCGTCCTGAAAGATATGAATAAAACAAAAAAAGCACAACGAGGGAGACAAGCCATGTACCCAGACATGGAGAAGGAACTTTATGAATGGATCATTGACCAAAGAAGTAGTGGGTACATCGTCACATCACTCCACATTAGACTTCAAGCCCAAAAGTTTTGCAAAGATTCAAACTTCAAAGCCTCTAATGGATGGACACAAAAGTTTATGAAAAGGCATGGACTTGCAATACGCCAGAGAACAAAGATAGCACAGAAGCTGCCTAATGATTTAGAAGAGAAGATCGCTTCATTCCATACCTTTATAATCAACCAACGCAAGCAAATTAATTTTGAACTTTCACAGATAGGCAATATGGATGAGACCCCCATGTGTTTTGACCTACCAGGCAACAGGACAATTGACAGCAAAGGGAAGCACACAGTCCAGATTAGAACCACAGGCCATGAGAAAACTCATTTTACCGTTGTGTTATCCTGTATGGCAGACAGTTTTAAACTTAAACCAATGGTGATTTTTAAAAGAAAGACTATTCCAAAAGGAGTTAAATTTCCACCAGGTGTCGTGATCCATTGTCATCCTAAAGGATGGATGGATGAAAAGGGCATCATTTTATGGTTAAATAAAGTTTGGAATACTAGACCAGGCGCACTACTGAAGAAATCCATGCTTGTATGGGACCAGTTCCGCTCACACCTGACAGACCCTGTGAAGGACAAACTGAAAAGTCTAAAAACATTTCAAGCTGTGATTCCAGGTGGACTAACCTCTATTCTTCAGCCACTAGATGTCGTTTTAAACAAACCCTTCAAAGACAGAGTCAGGGAAAAATGGATTACCTGGATGAAATCCGACGACAAAGAATTGACTGCAAAAGGAAACCTCAAGAAACCTGACCTATCTCTCGTGACATCCTGGGTTAAAACATCATGGGAAGACATACCAAAAGAAATGATCATCAAGAGTTTTTTGAAGACAGGCATCAGCAATAAAATGGACGGCACAGAAGACGACCTGCTGTGGAATTCAGACTCAGAAGAAAGCGAAGAAACTGGAGAAACAGATGTTCCTGCCAACTGGGACACTGATGAAAAATTAACTCGAGAAGAATGGGAACAACTCTTTAGTGTATCTGATGATGAATCTGACTTTGAAGCATTTTAAATAAATATTGTTACTGGTAATTTTATTTCGGTATTGTGTTTATACCAGTTTACATTGTCAATAAATGATTTTTATCATGGCCGCACGTGTTCAACAACGTTTTTTTGTCAATTACAATGCTTGGTGTGAAAAAAAATGTTATACCGATTTTTAATCGAAAATTAGGGGTGTGCGCGTTATACTCGAATAAATACGGTATATATATATATATATATATATATATATATATATATATATATATATATATATACTCCGCTGCCCGTGTAAACTCTTATATGTGGGCCGCACCATCCGGGTACTACGTGCAAGAATAGGCGACCACAGAAGACTAATCAAAGCTGGGAATGACCAACACAGCGTCCCACGACACTTTTTGCAACATCATAATAAGGACTATAAGTGTCTTGAAGTATTGGCTATCGAATATATCTCTGACAATTCCCTTTCAGAAAATGAGAAATTTGCAGTTCTTTGCAAAAAAGAGGTTTATTGGATCTATCGGCTTAATACTTTGGCCCCAAACGGTTTGAATGAAGAGATGGAAACAAACCGCTTAATTTAGATTGTATTGTTCCTTTCAAATAATTTTTTTTTTTTTTTTTTTTTTATCCTACCATGGCGATCCTTGTTCTGGCACTTCCGGTTGGCTTTTTTTTTTTTTGTACATATTTGTGGCTCCATATGAACAATGAAATGAAATATTAATTTATAATGTTTTTAACATATAAGCCGTTTTGTGATGGATGTCCCCAGATTGAGGATAGAACTCGCTCCCTCCCCCGGTCAGGCTCATTTCCGGTCACTGGCTGTTATATTTCTTTCCCTGGTCCCGTCCCGTCACGTGACTTCACAAAGCAAAGGATTGCGAAAAATGTCGTCAGCGTGATGGGACCTCCACTGTTCCCTGGCTCCCCGCAGACCCTCCACTCCAACTACAGCCTTGCACCGCAGTTCCGAGGATTGACGTCCCCTCGGACCATACTGCGGCACCGCCCACCTCCTTCCCAGCGTGTCTGACGGGGCAGCCCCTGTCAGGAGAGTTGAATCCAGCTGCAGCTCCACCCATCCCCTCCCCCCAGCACGAGCTCTGACTGCACGGCTCGTGTCGGGAGAGTGACTCACAACACATAGGAGCCTCCACTTCTCTCCTTCCCTCCGGCTTATCCATCACCCTGCCAGCCTCACAACACACCGCTGCTTCCACCCTCCATCCGGGGCACCCAGGCTTTTTTGGACAACCAGCAGGGATACTGCGACCACTTTTTGGGAGCCATATGGAACATTAATGTTTGTAAATACTTTAATAAACACTTTTTTAATCCTTCAAAATCACATTGCTGCATCTTACTTGCGAATTATAATTTTATTGTATCTCAAGCGTCATTCCATCAATTCATCTTCACCTCCGGCAGTGGGACTGATGGTGAGGTAGAAATCTTTATATTTGATTTCATACGGTACAGAACACATAATCTTAAATCATGGATTATATGCAGCTATCTTTTAGGTTACTGGATGCGGACAAAAGAGAAAGCTGCTGGGTCATCCCCTTATATGCTGTAAACCCTCCCACTCCCAGCTAGCCTTTTTTTTTTTGTCTGTCGTTAAATGATACACCTCTTTGTCTACTGAGACACTTTTCTCTTTCCTCTTTCTTTGGAGATTTTGTCTTAAACGGGCTGTAAACCCCCATTTAAAAAAAAAAAAAAACTAACATACCTAATCTTACCTGCTCTGTGCAGTCGTTTTGCACAGAGCGACCCGATCCTCTTCTTCTGGGGTGCCCCACCGGAGCTCTTGGCCCCTCCTCCTCATTGGGTAACCCCACGGTAAGCCGCTTTCCCTGGGGGCACCCGTACGGGCTCGCTCCCGAGTCCTGCTGCTGAATCCATTGACACAGACAGTGGCCTTCAACCCCGTCCCTGTGTCACTGTATTTGATTGACAGCAGTGGGAGCCAATGCTCCTGCTGCTATTGATCTGTCCAGTGAGAAGAGAGAACAGCTGGAGCTGTTGCGCTCGTACACATCGCTGGATCTGATCGGGCTCGGGTAAGAAAAAGGGATGGTGGGTTTGGGGGGAGCTGCAGCGCAGAAGGTTTTTTTTACCTTAATGCATTCTATTAGAAAAAAGAAAGAAGTCAGGAGTTTTAACTATTCCCTACGAGTCACTAAGTACACAGATCAGCAGTTCAAACATTTCATTTAGTTTTGCTAGCTACATACATGTTGCAGGTATTTGAGGGCAGAAGCATTCCAGGCTATATCCATCTCTGAAAGCGGTCAGCTATGGAAGTCTTTGTATTTTTTTTCAGTGTGGGTTTCCTTTAACAGTTATGGTATGTTGTAAATCATATTTTTATTGTGAATGAGTAGCATTATATAGGTCAAGGATAAATGTTTGTATGTTTTTTTTATGTGCATTTATATTCTTCCTGCAGAAGGATCACCTGGAGCTGATTAAAGCTCTCATAGTTTTCGGGGCCAATGTGGAGCAGCCAAACGACTTTGGGGAGACACCGGGACTCCTAGCAGCACGGTCCAGCAAAGGTGTTAAACCTCGCATGCTGAAGTGGTGGTTTTTCAAGGAAATGAGTGGAAGGAAGAATGCTCCTGGAGCATGTTTAACACACAATTGTCTTTACATATTTATTTATTTATATATATATATATATATATATATATATATACACACATATATACACACATACATACACACACACACACACACACACATACATACTCTATTGGTTGAACTAGATGGACTTATGTCTTTTTTCAACCAGACTAACTACAGTATCTCATAAAAGTGAGTACACCTCTCACATTTTTGTAAATATTTTATTATATCTTTTTATGTGACAACACTAAGGAAATTACACGTTACTACAATGTAAAGTAGTGAGTGTACAGCTTGTATAACAAACAAATGTAAATTTGCTGTACCCTCAAAATAACTCAACACAGCCATTAATATCTAAACCGCTGGCCTCAACAGTTAGCACACCCCTAAGTGAAAACGTCTAAATTGGGCCCAATTAGCCATTTTCCCTCCTCGGTGTCAGCCTGTCAGTGCTCAGACCATACGCCACACACTGCATCAAATTGGTCTGCATGGCTGTCATCCTCTTCTAAAAATAAGCACAAGAAAGAAGAAAGCCTGCAAACAGTTTGCTGAAGACAAGCAGACTAAGGACATGGATTACTGGACCCATGTCCTGTTGTCTGATGAGACCGAGATAAACTTATTTGGTACAGATGTGTGGCGGCAACCAGGTGAGGAGTACAAAGACAAGTGTGTCTTGCCTACAGTCAAGCATGGTGGTTGGAGTGTCATGGGCTGGGGCTGCATAAGTGCTGCCGGCACTGGGGAGCTACGGTTCATTCAGGGAACCATGAATACCAACCTGTACTGTGACATAATGAAGCAGAGCATGATCCCCTCCCTTCAGAGACTTGGCCGCAGGGCAGTATTCCAACATAACGACCCCAAACACACCTCCAAGACGACCACTGCCTTGCTAAAGAAACTGAGGGTAAAGGTGATGGACTGGCCAAGCATGTCTCCAGATCTAAGCCCTATTGAACATCTGTGGGGCATCCTCAAATGGAAGGTGTAGGAGTGCAAGGTCCATGATGTTGTCATGGAGGAGTGGAAGAGGACTCCAGTGGCAACCTGTGAAGCTCTGGTGAACTCCATGCCCAAAGAGGGTTAAGGCAGTGCTGGAAAATAATGGTGGTCACACTAAATGTGGACATTTTCACTTATGGGTGTACTCATTTTTGTTGCCAGTGGTTTAGACATTAATGGCTGTGTGATGAGTTATTTTGAGGGGGCAGCAAATTTACACTGTTATACAAGCTGTACACTCACTGCTTTACATTGTAGCAAAGTGTCATTTCTTCAGTGTTGTCACATGAAAAGATAGAATAAAATATTTACAAAAATGTGAGGGGTGTACTCACTTTTGTGTGGTACTGTATGTGTGTGTGTGTATGTATATATATATATATATATATATATATTTGTATTGAAGACTGATTTTCCTTCACATACACATAGGTCATTGCAAATAGAATATCATAATCATATATGAAGTATTAAGTAATATTATTTTACATGGAGAGCCCCCTGCCCACATACTGTACAAAGAGCCTATTTATAAAGGCTGGATTTGAAACAATGCTTTTATTGAGGGGGGATTCCTGCATTTCACTTGATCTTATTGTTAAATCATTCATGATAAATCACTGATGTAATAAAAATGAGAAGTGAAGTGTGAAAAATAGTAAAAAAAACTGAATTCGGCAAATGTATTATGTGTGTGTATATGTATTTGTGTATATGTATTTGTATGTGTGTGTATATATATATATTGCTTCCCTGTACTTGAAATGTTATAATTATTCTACAAAATAATTAGCATTATTTGAAATACAGTGAAAGTACAGTATGAGTGGAGTAGTTGCTCAGATCAGCTTTACAGACATGGTAAAACTGTCAACATTGATAGTTCAGTTTACAAACAAGTGCGATATATATATATTTATATATATATATATTTATATAAAAGGCCCATAGTGTGTTGTTTGCACAAGGTATCCCAGTACACGGGATTCCGTTTTCACATTGTCCAGTTTAGTGCTACGTCTGAAATAAACTGCTTCTGTTTTGCTGTAGTGTGCTAGTTCATCCTCCAGCAAATTATGCCTTTTTCTTACACTCCCCTTTAAAGGATCTAATCGCAAGGTGCTGCTCGACATGCTTTATAACGTAGGAGCACAGCGCTGTTTTCCCCCAGATACCCAGGTTCCTCCAGCTGCCTCCTGCTCCACAGCAGCGCTACCCCTGGACACAAGTAGCCGCATAGGTAACCTGCCCTTCCTCCTGCAAACAAGATCTTCTTTATTTCATCTCATTTTTGGAGCTCATTAGAGGCACTAATAAGAAATGTATGGTAAAAATGGTATGATAAAATTATATTGGTGGTTATAGGCTTTTTTTCAAAATATTGTGAGCTCCAAAAGAGTGGATGAAGTCACAGCTAGATTCTTCTTTTTTTTTTTTCTTCACTTTTCCTTGTGCAAACCTTACTTTTCTGTGTAAAATTCCACAGCTCCTTTTTTTTTCCAGGTGTCACCCTGTTTTCTTCAGTCTGAAATATGGGAATCATTTCTTTTCTTGCACTCACATTCCTTCCTATTTCTGTGATCTGTCTGTGCGAAGACGTGTGTATGTATATGAGGTTTGATGCAATGAGAAACTTTTTTACTAAAAGGAGAATATCCCCAAAGTAATGAGATACCCATCCTATGACCGTTGTCCTTAAAAAACCCTGAGAAAACCTTGGCAGGTTACATTTCTATTTATGTTTTGAGGACATGGCAAAGTTTTAGAATTTTCCTAATTTTTTGTCCCATTCTAGTGTAACCAGGACAGAAAATTGAAGTAAATATTTGGAACAGAAACGCAGTATGAAGAACCTGACAGATCTTATAGCCCTTACATACTACTGAAAAGAAAAAAGTTTTGGCCACTGTTCCTCTTTAAAGTGTCTACTGTATATGCCAGTCTGTTGGTTGTGATATGCATGCTTATAGAAAATATATCATACTTTTTTCTTTATTATGTTGAGGACCAAAACATAATTTTGTAAAAAGTTTTATTGTTCTGCTGAGTAAATATAAAATGTTACATATAAATATTTTATATTTAAAATTCCAGCAGGAAGCACTTAGGTTTGAAGGTTCAATTAAATAAGAATACTGAGGGCTGGATGTGAGTTAAAGTCTAAGGCTAGGTTCACACTATGTGTGGCCACAGGGCACAGCAGGGGGTCCGGATGTCATGTTTCAGGTCCGAATTTTTGCCTGAACTCTGAGCTGAAACTGAGCTAAAGATGCAAAGAACTCCTCTGCAATGCGTTCCGCGGTCACCCACTCCATTGAGAGCCGGTCACACTCACCTGTCATGCGAATTGGATGTGGGTAAACACGCATCCAATTCGTAATAGTGTGAACACATCCTAAAGGTCAGGGTTTTTAGTGTGAGGACTGTTTTCTAACACTTGTTTTTAATGTGGAAAGCCCTATGGTAAGAACCACCAGGTGTCACATAAAAAACATCATATAAGTGCAGTACCAAAACTGTACAGTATTCAGATGTGCCTGCTCAAGAGTGCAGGTATAAGATTATGTTACAAGGATACAAATGCAAATACTGGACCTTATTTATCACAGAGATGAAAAAGAGAACTATTCTTTTTGCTTTTAGTTACCAACCAGAGCCTTGTTAATATTGTAGCAGGGAATTTGATTTGGTACCGTGAGCCTCTAAATCACTCCATCCTTCCGATACTTTGAAAAATAGTCATTTATGGGCAATTCGGTAAAAGACTAACAAATTGATCATTGTTGCTCCTTGTCGTATGAGAGCACAAGAGGAGCACACTTAAGTATTTGTATGAGAATCACAAATTCCCACCATGTCACTAATGCTGTGCAGAAATCTATGTGTTGTGTCACTATGCTATCAAAAAACAAATATACTTTAGCATTCCATTAATTAATATTTGTGTTTTTGTATGTCTACAGTACTGTCCAGCTAGTGAACCCAGAGAGCATACAATTCTCCAAGCTCATTACACATATAGCTGAATTAGTCAGGTGACTAATTCCTTCCTTTCATCACTGTTAAGACAACTGTATAGAGATTCTAATTAGAGAGAGTTTTAAAGAAAGCAGATTCTGCTGTGCTGTCTTTTCAGAAAATCCATAGTGCTCTGTGACACCTGTTTCATGTGTGCAAAGTGTGATAAATTTTAGGTTTTTGGGGATAAAGTGGGTTAGGTTTCAAGATTAGGTTTAAGGGTTAATACTATGGGCTGGATGAAGTGTTGGGGCTTGGATGAAGGAAGTGTTAAATGTTAGGAATAGTCTAAAGTCCAGGAGTTGGTATTGTGGGAGCTCTTTATTAACACATTTTCGATGTGAGAGCCCCCAGGTGCCCCACTCTTGGCACTTAAAATCATCATATCAATCCCGAGGCATGAATTATTTTAATTTATATTTCATTAAAGAACTGTGTTCAGATGTGCCTGCTTCAATGAACAGTACAGGTATGATATTGTTACATAGATATACAGTAGATACACATGCTGGACCTTATTTATCAGAGTTTGAAAAGAAAACTATTGTTTTTGCTTATAGATATCAACTAGATTCTTGCTAATCTTTTTGTAACAGGAGGTTTGATATTGTGCTACGAACAGCAAAAGCAGTTCTTTATTCAGATACATTGATAAATAAAGCAATTTAAGGCTGAATAGATTAAACACATACAGTAAAACAAATAAACATTGTGACTCCTTGTTCCATGATAGGACAATGCAGTACAATAGAACCTCACTCAAGCATTTGTAGGAGAAACCAAAAATTCCAACCACTTCACTACTACTGTGCAGCAAATACAAGCATTGTGTCTTAAAGCTGTCAAAAAACAAACTTATTTTAGCATTCCATCAATGAAATATATGTATTTCTATCTATGCTGCTACTGTCCAGCTAGTGATCCCCAGTAGCACCCAATTCTCCAAGCTCTTAGTTGCAGTCCCTGATTTGAACATTCTCCGTCCATATCCTTTAGTACCTCCTAGAGACTTGACCATCAGTTTTAATAGACTGATCTAGAATAGTCTTAGCTGGCTTTCAATAAAATTGTACGAAAGGAGTGTTTGTGAGTGTGAATGTGTGTGTGCACTCCCTTCTACTTTCTCCTATGTGTTGCTAAAATAGCTGTTGACCTTTGTAAATGTAATTCCTTTTAGATGGTGTTTGTCTTCTTTATTATCTTGCAACTTTACCTTGAAATAAACTAGCTTGTAATTCTTACCAGGATTCCAGGACATGATCTATGTGTCCGCTGCACTAAGCAGCATGCTGGCATCACGTGACACAGTGGATTTCATGGAAGATGGCCTAAGAGTGTAAGTCATCCAACAGCTTTTTAATATCCTGCATAATCCAGGGTCTTATGTAAAAAAAAAAAAAAGAGGGTAAATAGAGGTGTTGTCAACAACATATGCTTACTGTTTGCTTTCTCTGGAAAATATGTCCAGAATAACTGGATGGTGTGGACAGCTCTTGGAGTTATTTTCCCTTCAGTTTTCATACCCACAGTCCATCATTCCCCTGAGAATAAACTATATGAATGTCTCTTAGCTTTTAAAAGAAGCTATTGCATTTTTCTAAGGCATGTTAAGATCTTTTACAGAAAGTAGTATCTATCGCTTTTATTTCCCAAGTTTGTTTAATGAATTAAGGATCACTTTACACCGTTCGCAAAAACATGTTCATTGATCAGCCATAACCTTATGACCACCCACCTAATACTGAGTAGTCCTGCGTTTGCAGCCAAAACAGCCACGACCACTGAAGGTAAGTATGGAACTAAGGCGTCAGTAGCTAATCCTTTAAGTCCTGTAAGTTGTGTTAGGCCTCCAGACTTGTTTTTTCAGCACCGCCCACATATGCTTGATTGGATTGAGATCTGCAGAATCTAGAGGCCACATCAGTACCTTGAACTCGTTGTGTTCCTCAAACCATTCCTGAATGATTTTTGTAATGTGGTAGGGTGCATTATCTTACTGAAAGCCACTGCTCTCAGGGAATACTGTTTCCATGAAGGGTGTACTTTTCACCAACAATGTTTAGGTAGGTGGTAAATGTTAAAGTAGCATCTGCTTGAATGGCGGTCCAAGGTTTCCCAGCAGAACATTGACCAAAGCATCACACTGCCTATACCAGCTTGCTTTCTTCCCACACTGCATCCTGGTGCCATCTCTTCCCTAGGTATATGACACACACACCTGGCCATTCATATGATGTGAAAGAAAACGTGATTCATCCAACCAGGCCACCACCTTCCATTGCTCTGTGGTCCAGTTCTGATGCTCGTGCCCATTGGCAGTCGCTTTTGGCTGTGGACACGGGTCAGCATGGGTACGCTGGCTGCTCTGCGTCTATGCAGCTCCCTATGCAACAAACTGCAATACCCATTTTTTTTCTGCTTCCAACACATCAACGTCATGGAAAACATGTTTACTTGCTGCCTAATATATCCCACTGACTTTCAAATACCATTGTAACAATATAATCAGTGTATGCATGTTAGTGGTCATAAAGGTGTGGCTGATTGGTGTATTTTGCTGAGGAAGGTAGTAGCATAGTATAAATGAGAGACTCCACAGCTGGATAGAATAAGACGAAGGAAATCAGTTATCACGTAATACGAGAATAAGATAGGTCGACACCTCAGAGAGTAAATATGATACGATGATGGAAGGAGTCGTTTTATGTGGTTAGTCGGTGTGGAAATACTGGTGATTGTACGTATGTGACTAATATAACAATGTTACCATAAACTTTCAGTCACCCTATATAATCCGTCGTTCATTTGTACAAAAGGTACTGCAACTACACAACCTTCGTCTTTTTTTTACCCATAACGTCAAACAACGTATCCCTCGACGTATCTGCGTCTCGTCGGTCGCATGGGTACGACTGGGCACAGGTGTCGGTTTTCGCTGACGGTTACCCGTGCTCGTAGTCTTGACCTGGTGTCTCGTTACCTTCCACCACCGGACCAACCTACTTAGTGCAAAAGAAAGTGTAGTATACTTACCGGTCCACACACACAGTATATGGATCCCTTCTCTACCGTGGTCCTACGTCACACCCT
>BLSH010384385.1:529030-549174 GCA_018402905.1 Glandirana rugosa | reverse complement strand
AGAAAGACAGTCGTCCCAGGAATTTCCTTCCCCGGGGGAGGTCTCCTTACCAACAGCGGAATAAGTCTGCTCGATAGCCACCCAGGTGGAGTCCGCTAAGGGTAAAAAAGTTTTTCGACAGGAGCTTCCCTATCGCTCGCCGTTTTGCACACCTGTCGCTTTTTCTTACGGCGCCTGCGACGGTAAGTGCTATCTAGTCTACTAGTTTTTTAACTAGCATCCCCATTCGGGACCCCCTGGGCCACCTGGGTGTGTGTATGCGGCTACAGACGCTAAGCGGTAGGACCGAGTCAGCGTCGCATCACGCTTATGGTCACTACTAAGCGCTGGTTTCCACGATCATCACTGGTATTCGCACTACGCTGCGACTGAGCCAGGATGGCGAATCGCAGACATCGGCGTATGTGTGTGGGTCCACCGGGTCCCCCAGGGCTTACCCCTACGATCAATTTTTTGATCATCTGATCTATCGTGAATGGCAGCGTCCGCGGCATTCTTTTTCGCTGTCCACACGTTTTGCCGCTCGCTATCCCTTCGAGGACAGCTTTTTGAAAAAATGGGAATCGCCTGAGGTGGACCCACCGATAGCTCGTCTGAATAAGGCGACAACCATTCCTCTGGAGGGGGCCCCTTCCTTTAAGGACCCTGCTGACAGAAAGACAGAGGCGCTGTTAAAGGCTCTCTTCCTGGTAGCAGGCTCAGCTCTGCGGCCGGCCCTGGCGTCCGCCATGGCGCCGCAACACCTGTCTGAGCGTATTGTAGAGCTCCAGAATGATCTGGACTGCGGCAGCCTGATGGATGCTCCGCAGAGGGCTGATTTTTTGCATCAGGGCATCAAGTACCTTTGTGACGCGGCTGTGGATTTACTGCCCATGTTGTCCAGAATGGCGGTTTTTGCCGTCATTCTTAAACGGGTGCTTTGGTTACGTTCATGGTCCGGAGACCACGTGTCCAAAAAAGGCCTCGCAGACTTCCCCTTTCAAGGTGGACGTCTATTCGGTCCACGGCTGGATGAGATCATTAAGGATTTCACAGGAGGTAAGAGCACTTTCATCCGAGAGCCCCGGAAGCGTGAGTTTCGCCGTAGACAGGGGCCCCCTGCCTCGGGTCAAAAGAGGTTTTTTCGCGCCACAGGCGCAGCGGGCAAAGGGACCCATTCTGGTAAGGCTGCTGTAGGGGCCGGAAAACGGCAGTGGCAGCAAAAAACTGAAAAGGGGGAGGACAAGCCCTCCTCCGCCTGATGGGCTGCCCCCACCCGAGCTTCGGGTGGGGGGACGTCTTCTGGGTGTCGCAGAACGGTGGCTTACTCGCATTTCTGATCGGTGGGTCCAGGAAGTGGTGTACACCGGGTACAGGATAGAGTTCAACACTCTACCCCAGACAGGTTCTACCTATCAAACTTGGGGCTCTTGCAGGCACGCCGGGAGGACCTTTTCGGGGCTGTCCAAGCACTTTCGGACCAAGAGGTGATCGTGCCAGTGCCTCCAGCGGAGAGGTTTTGAGGTTTCTACTCAAACCTGTTTGTGGTCCCCAAAAAAGGAGGGGGGGTCCGACCAGTACTGGACCTAAAGGCCCTGAACCGGTATGTGAAAGCGCAAATGTTCTGGATGGAATCAATCCGCTCGGTTGTGGCCGCCCTCCGTCAAGGGGAATTCCTGGCGTCTCTGGACATCCGGGATGCGTATCTCCATATTCCCATTTGTCCACAGCATCAGCGCTTCCTTCGCTTTGCAGTGGGGGAGCTCCATTATCAATTTGTGGCACTCTCTTTCGGGCTCGCCTCAGCCCCTCCAGTTTTCCCAAAACTGGTAGCACCGGTGCTGGCGTTACTGCGACAGAGTGGCATTGCGGTAGTAGCCTACCTCGACGACCTGCTCCTGCGAGCGGAGTCCGCCGCGGCTCTGGAGGAGAATATGAGAATCACCATGACCTCGCTGCAGGACTTCGGCTGGTTGCGCAACCTGCAGAAGTCAACGGTGTCTCCAGCCCGTCGCCTGGAGTATCTGGGTCTGATTCTGGACACAGAGCAGGCGAAGGTGTTCCTTCCTCCGGCCAAGTTGTTGTCGCTGCAGTCTGCGGTGCGAACCCTCCTGTCACACCGTCGGTGTTCATTATGATTTTGTATGCGGGTACTGGGGCTCATGGTTTCGACTTTCGAGGCGATACCTTATGCCCAGAGTCACACTCGTCTTCTTCAGCTTCTTCTGTCTCGATGGGACAGGTCTCCTCGGTCCTTGGACCTTCTGATCCGCCTGAACTCCCAGACCAGGGCATCTCTGACCTGGTGGCTTCGGGACTTGGCACTGACTCAGGGGAAGTCGTTCCTGCCCCTTCAGTGGGTGATCATCACCACGGATGCCAGCCTTTCGGGCTGGGGTGGGATCCTGGGGTGGCTATCTGCTCAGGGCCGTTGGTCGGTGCAGGAAGCTCGCCTCCCCATCAATGTGCTGGAGCTGAGAGCGGTCAGGTTATGCCTATCCCACTAGACAGTGAGGTTGCAGGGTCGTCCGATTCGGATTCAGTCGGACAATGCCACAGCAGTGGCATATGTGAACCATCAAGGCGGCACGAGGAGTCCAGCGGCGGAGGCAGCTCTGATACATAGTTACATAGTTACATAGTTACATAGTTAGTCAGGTTGAAAAAAGACACAAGTCCATCCAGTTCAACCAAAAAAAAAAAAATACACATACACACAACCAAATCATCCCATATACAATCCTTCACCCACAGTTGATCCAGAGGAACGTTGCGTTGGGCGGGCATTTACATTCCAGGCATGGAAAACTGGCAGGCGGACTTTCTCAGTCGCTAGATGCTGGACCAGGGAGAGTGGTCTCTCCATCCGGAGGTATTCAACCAGATTTGCCGCAGATGGGGGACGCTGGACGTGGATCTCATGGCGTCTCGGTTCAATCACAAAGTGAAGACCTTTATGTCCAGAACGAGGGACCCGTTGGCAGTGGCCACGGATGCTCTGGTAGCCCCCTGGGGCTGTTATCGCCTTCTGTATGCATTCCCTCCGTATAGCTTCTACCGCGATTGATACGCAGGATAGTAGCGGAGGGAATACCAATAATCCTGGTGGCCCCAGATTGGCCTCGGCGCACGTGGTATGCCGACGTGGTGCAAATGGTGGTGGATGTTCCCTGGCGGCTCCCGCTGCGAGACGATCTACTGTCTCAGGGGCCCATCTTGCACCCTGCTTTAGCGTCGCTGGCTTTGATGGCCTGGCTTTTGAGTCCCAGGTGCTAAGGGACAGGGGAGTCGCTAACTCCGTGATCCCTACCTTGTTAAAGGCTCGCAAGTGTACTTATCGCAAGATATATCACCGCACCTGGAAGGCTTACATAGCCTGGTGCGAGGCGGAGGGTCATAACCTTCGCTCTTACGCGGTGTCTAGGGTCCTGACCTTTTTGCAACAAGGCCTGAACAAAAGACTGGCTTTGAGTACTCTCAAGAGCCAGATATCGGCTCTGGCGATTCTTTTTCAGAGACCTTTGGCTTCGCACTCATTGATTCGTACCTTTGTATAAGGTGTGCGACATGTGGCGCCTCGGGTGAGGTCTCCGATGGCTCCGTGGGACTTAAATTTGGTGCTTTCTGTGCTTCAGAAACCGCCATATGAAAAAATTAGGGAGATTTCCTTACAACTGCTGTCGCAGAAGGTGGCCTTTTTGGTGGCCATCACATCCGCCAGACGGGTGTCTGAGTTGGCGGCACTGTCGTGCAAGTCTCCCTACCTAGTCCTGCACAAGGACAAGGCGGTCTTGCGACCCTCTCCTTCTTTCCTTCCGAAAGTGGTTTCTTCCTTTCACATTAATGAAGATATTGTTCTTCCTTCATTGTGCCCACGTCCTTCGCACCCAAAAGAGTTTGAGTTGCATGCCTTGGACGTAGTAAGGGCCTTACGAGTGTATTTGGCTGCTAAAGCTTCCTTTCGGAAGTCTGATTCTTTGTGCTGACAGAGGGTCCGCGCAAGGGTTTGGCGGCCTCATCGGCTACTGTCTCTCGTTGGATTAGACAGACCGTGACCCACGCATATTCTGTTCGGGGCAAGGTCCCCCCTTTTCTGGTCACGGCTCATTCTACCCGGGCGGTTGGCACTTCCTGGGCTTTCAGACACCAGGCCTCGGTGTCACAGGTGTGCAAGGCGGCCACTTGGGCCTCGGTACATACTTTCACTAAGTTTTATAAGATTGATGTGTTAGCATCTTCCGATGCTGCTTTTGGCCGCAAGGTTTTGCAGGCGGCAGTGTAGGCGTGTCTGGCGCCTCCTTAGAGGTTCTGTTGGGTACAGTTGTTATCGTTTACCCACCCCTCTTTTTTGACACAGCTTTGGGACATCCCCACAAGTTAATGAAGAGCTGCGTCTGTCAGTGAACATAGGAGAAAAAGGGATTTTATTAAAACTTACCGTAAAATCCTTTTCTCCGAGTTCACTGACAGACGCAGCACCCACCCCTCTGTGCTCTGTTTTCGGTACGGCTTGTATACGAACTGAGGAGCTATGCTATGTGGAGGGTTTATGTGGGAAGAGAGGACGGCCCCATGGGAGGGGCCAGCTGTTCTTTTCCCTGCCTAGTTAACTCCTAGTGGGACAAGCATAAACCCCACAAGTCAATGAAGAGCTGCGTCTGTCAGTGAACTCGGAGAAAAGGATTTTACGGTAAGTTTTAATAAAATCCCTTTATTTTGAAAGTGTCTCGCTTGCATTCTAAAAGTGGCGCAGCATGCACCAAATTTAAGTACAAATTCTAGACAGCTACATGAATTTGGTGCATTCTGCAACACTTTTAGAACGCATGAGAGACAATTTTGCAAAATCTGTCTGCCCCAGTCTTTAAGAATACCAGGGAATATGTTCTTACGTCTACATATACTCTGGAACTCATAAAGACTGGTGCAGACAGGTTTTGCAAAAGTGTCTCTCGTGTTCTAAAACTGGTGCAGAATGCACCACATTCATGTAGCTGTCTAGAACTTGTACTTGACTTTGACGCAGACTGCACCACTTTTAGAAAGCATGTGAGATACTTTTGTGAAATCTGTCTGTGCCAGTTTCTCTCTCTGTTCACCAAAAGAGAGTTGGTCATAATTTGCTTTATTTTGATTAAATATGTTGGTAATTTATGTTGAATTTGATGCATTTATTGCAGCACAATGTAAAAGTGGAGCATTTTAGAACTACCTGAATCTGGTGCACGAGTCGCAGACAGAACCAGAAGTGTCGCAAATGCTTCACGAATTTGACACAATATATTAACAAGAGGCATTATTGCTAGAAAAGAGCTGCAGTAGCTTTATGGAATTCCACCCCCCACCAATAGAATACAGTAGACACTAGCTAAATTACTTATTTTGTTTGCCATACATGGTACAGGGACAAAAACTGCTTTCATGTGTCATCCTATAGTAGGCGGAACAGACTGCATCTCTCCTGTCAGTTATTCCCAGATAATCAAATAGTGCACTCTTTAGCAGAGCACTTACTAAGCTCTTGGGTGTTCTGTTACTTGAATGATCAGGTATCATTGTACCTGGTGAATTATTAAACCATCCCTCTCTTCCCTACAGCCTGTGATCAACGTCCAAACTCCATTGGCAGAGATACCCCTTCTTCCTTGCTGGCTCTAGGAGTGCAGCCATGGCTCGAGAAATGGAATCAATTTATACTTCAACCATTGGATCTTATAAGGTGAGCCCACCGTGCCACTACATCTACATTAGAACATGTAAACATTTAACCTGTAATATAGATGAATTTTGAAAACTATCTGTTAGAATATAATATGGAATTAGAAAAAGGGACGATCTTGAGTATAATATAAAAAATCCAAAACAATATTTTTGTAATTTATTGTGATAAAATTGATGTTTAATTTTTTATGTACAGTTACAAAATGTAAAGTAGTCAGCTGTTTTGCCGGTAAGGTGTGGCAGACAAAGCTTGTATAGTTGCCTGAATGTCAGTCTATACTATATGATATTAGGTACATCACACACCAGTACTGGTCAGTACACTATGTTTTTTTTCCTTGCAGAAAATTTTAGGCCAATTTAACCCATCCTTGGAGAACCTGGTATATCTTGGCAATAATTATCTCAGAGCATTAGGTGGTGAGTTTACCCTTTTGTGTAATTAATTAAAAAATAAAAGAACCTGAAATGTGCTTGCCCTTACCTTACCTATGTGAAGTATGTGACTGTATATGTGTATATTTTCCTTGATTGCAGATCCTCCAGTAATAAGTTTGCTGTCTTTTGGCTATTTGATTGGAAATTTTATTTCATCATAAGAATTTAACCACTTAATGACCAGCCCATTTTTTTTTTTGATACGGCACTGCGTCGATTTAACTGACAATTGCGTGGTCGTTCGACAATGTACCCAAACAAAATTTATATCCTTTTTTTCCCACAAATAGAGCTTTCTTTTGGTGATATTTGATCACCTCTGCGGTTTTTATTTTTTGCGCCATAAACAAAAAAAGAGCGCCAATTTTGAAAAAAAGCAATATTTTGAACTTTTTGCTATAAAACATAATTGCATAAACAAAAAAAATATAAAAAACACAAATTTCTTCCTCAGTTTATATATTCTTCTACATATTTTTGGCAAAATAAAAATAGCAATAAGCATATATTGATTGGTTTGCGCAAAAGTTATTGTGTCTACAAAATAGGGAATAGATTTATGGCATTTTTATTATTTTTTTTTTTTTTTTTTACTAGTAATGGCGGTGATCTGCGATTTTTAGTGGGACTGCAACTTTGAGGAGGACAGATTAGACACCTAACTGACGTTTTTGATACTTTTTTGGGAACCAGTGACATTATTACAGTAATCAGTGCTAAAAATATGCACTGTTATTTTACTAATGACACTGGCAGGGAAGGGGTTAACACTAGGGGTGATCAAGGGGTTAAATGTGTTCCCTCACTGTGTGTTCTAACTGTATGGGGGATGGGCTGCCTGGGGAAACACACAGATCCATCTTCCTGCATAGCAGAAAGACAGGATCTGTGTGATCTCCCCTGTCAGAACGGAGATCTGCCTTGTTTACACAGGCAGATCCCTGTTCTGTCACTGCGGGGAATGATCACGGGTGGCCAGTGGACATCGAGTCCACCCCACCCGCTGATTGGCTCCCCCCGCTGGGCAGTGGGAGCATGTGCGCGCCTCCGGTGCACAAAAGCCACTCCTGCGACCGATGTGCAGCTACGGCAATTCGCAGGAACCAGAAGACCTGCCGCAGTTTAATGACGTGTGTGATAATCGGTGGCTTTTTTAATTGATAATGGATGCTGGGAGAGACTGTGATATTCATTCCATACATCTTGTTATGTCTTATGAACCAGCCTTTTTCAACCAGAGTACCCAGGCACCCTGGGGTGCCTTGAGGTTTCTTCAGGGGTTCCTTGGCAAAATATTTAAAAACTGATACAAAATTGTATACAAGCCAGTGGGTGGATCAAGCCTACCTTTTAGTTACACAAAGTCACAGGTTTTAATTATGACTTACTAGACATTGGCATCCTAACAATCAATGTCGTCATCAGTTAATAAGGAGGTTGTCTGTTGCCCCCACAGCATCTTTGTTTGGCCCTCCTGTGCCTCTCTCCCTCAGCACTGGGGTGACATTAACTGACTCATAGAGAAAAATTGAGGGTGAAGAGAAACCTTTGAATACTAGTCAGTACTAATGTGCAGAAATGTGTTTTCTTTGGAAGAATAAATCACGTGGGGTGTCCTATGTGTATTGATGTTGCTGCATTATGTAAAACTATAAGAATCATTTTTTTACATTTTAGAATGGGGTGCCTTGAGAACCTCCCATAATGTTAAATGGTGCCTTGAGATTGTCGATAATTTTAGGTTGCCTTGACTGAAAAAAGTTTGAGAAACACTGTTATGAACAATCCTTTCATGCAAGTGAAAATTCATAACTCATAACACGGTAACTAAAAAGGTTTTATATTCCCAAGTCTTCAGTGATAAAGTATATTCATGTTAGGTTCTTCGGACTATGCAGTAACTACACACCCAAGATTACTTTTTATCAAAGTCATAACCAATAAAAGAATAAATGGTAAATGTCAAACCATGTAATACAATACACAGATGCTTATTATGTAAGCATATGTAGATATACAGTAAAATACACCCATTTATTTAGTTACATATTGATTAAAAAGTATTGAATTAGGTTTTTAAACAGTACTTCATTATGTCTATCCCTTTGTTGTCTCCTGCACATTAGGTCCCATTCACATTTTGCTTAGCGGGAACTCTCATTCCTGTACATGATTTTGTGTGGGCGATTTTCATGTGATTCTGTGTGCCACGCATAGGGCAGCCCATTCGTTTCAATGTGCTGCCCTATGAGCGTTTGTTGCCCAAAAGAAGCTCCTGCTCTTTTCTTGGAGACAAGCTTCACGCAATTTTTAAAGGTGCATTTTGCCATGATTTCCGCTCGATTCTGTGGTGTGACAATCGCAGCAAAATTGCACCGCATTTGGGGTGTGCCATTTAGAATGAATGGCACCCAAACGCACATTGCGCATTTGCAATGTTTGCCACACGATTTGGAATTGTGGGCAGAATCACAGCAATTCCGCTTGTGATTCCAAATTGCCAAATGTGAATGGGGCCTTAGCATTCAGACAGGGAGAGGAAGGGGCTGCACTTTTAGCTTATAAGCCTGTTTTGCACAGTTCTGTGAATCTAACAAATAAAGCTTGCTGATTAGAGGATGAATCATGCAAATTACTTACTGCATTGGGGCCTTTATCCAATCACATATTTGGCCAAGTTGTATTGCATTTACTGCCCTGAATACAAGTAAATAGCCAGGACTTTGTGTAGTGTATAATAGGGGTGTCTGGATCAGAAAACTGACTGAACAGGGCTAAATATTTTTGTCAGGTAAGAGTACACAGTTATGTTTTCTAAATGTGTACTTAACAGTTTGCCTACCCTTAAGCTTGGTACACACGGGGCAAATATCGGCCGGTTCAACAGAAAATGCTCGACATTCGGCCTGTGTGTACACCGGCATGTCTGACATAAGCCAGCCAAGCCAGGGGCAGGGGGCAGTTCCCCTGTTAGAACACAATAGCTCAGCGGGGAGATTTCTGTACTAACATTGCATAGTTAGTACAGCGGCTCCTCCTGAGCTCTTCAGTTTTTTTTTCGTTTAGCTCGCTGGGTTGAACAATAAAAACCTGATAGCTTGTACCTAGCATTCTAAGGCATGTAGGGCCTTAGAAATCGGTGGCCCTGCACAGCTTACCTTACATCTTACTCTATACTCCTGCATCTCCCATTACTCTATCTGAACCTGCATTACACCTCATTGTATCCGTGCTCTCCCTACTACTCTGTACTCTTCAGTCACTGCATTCCCAATTACTCCACGTTCTGCACCCTCTGCATTCCCCTGACACCCAGTGCTCTCTGACTTTTTTTTCACTATTCCCATCTTCAGGGTTTAGAGTGAAGCTTCATATTGAGGGGGGACTTGCCCGCTGAACATTAGGGCACTTTCTGTAGCGTGGTTTTTGCACCGTCTGTAAGGCTTGCAGCTAATCCTCTAAATTTTCCATGCAGTGAACTTTGCCTTCCAGCTGTGAGGGATTCTGAATATTGTAGTTAGGGATGAGGAGAGGAAAAAGGGGACACCCAGGGATTAGAAGTTGGTGGACTGTGAGATACCCACAGGCAGCCCCTGCTGGGGCCTTTGTTGACCTGATGAGCCCAGGCCCCATACAGAAGGCCTGTCTGTACCCCCTTATTAGGAATTCCTGCTTACACTTTAGATCAAAGTAGATAAAGCATCATGAGAGCCTCAAAATCTATAATTGAATTACTAACAAAGCTACCTGGTCACTGGCACTGCTCCAACTTCTCCCACCTAGGGCTTACAATTGCTTAGTAGAAGCTTTCATCACAGTAATGGGCCAACAACTTTGAGATGCATAAATGGACCAAAACTTGTATAATCTGGGTGTCATTTTATCATCTGGACCTCTATAAGCAAGCCATTTACACCACATTTTTGTTATCTGGTGGTCAGTGATGAGAAAGTAAGCCTTATCACCACTTACACAACTTGGTATAAAAGAAAAAGTGTGCAAAAGGAACTAAACATTTTGTGAACAACAAAATGGTCCCCAAAATTTTAATTTCTCTGCATCAGATAAATCACATTAAACAATTAAAAATATTGATAATTAGGTATACTTTCTGTAGATACAGAGGGGAAAATAATTATTTGATCCCCTACAGATTTTGTAAGTTTGACCATTTACAAAGAAATGAAGGGGCTATAATTTTTATCATAGGTGTATTTTATATGATAGAGACAGAATATCTCCTACCAACCAACAATAATTCTGGCTCTCACAGACAGGCTACAGTATGTGCTCATGTGGTACACAGATTAGTAGTACCAATTTAAGAAGGTGCTCTTAACTAGGGATGGGCAAATGGTTTGGCCCGAGCATACATTAGGGCCAACCTTCCGTTGTTCACCCGATCCCCAAATTTAGAACATTAAGGGGTGTTTGGCGCAACTCCAGCACCGCCGAACGGCCCATAATGTATTTTGCGCAGACAGCGCGCACAGCTCCTGCTCCGTGGGAGGGCTGCCACCGTCTGCGCTCAATTTGTTTTGACAGTTTATTTATAGTGAAAGATGGGGCCACCTGGTGACATACGGAAGACCCCGCCCCTTCTGATGTCATGTGACGTCAGAGGGACGGGTCACTCAATTGCGTCACTGGGCCCTTCACTATAAATAAACTGTCACAACAAGCCAAGCTCAGTCGGCGGGAGCCCTCCCATGCAGGAGGAGCTGTTGCTTTTTGTTTTCGGGTCCGTCGCGCGCCGTGATTGAAGTGGATTACAACGGGGGACACTTTTTTTTTTCTTTTTTAATAAAGGTCTTGTCCCTAATGGTCTCCTGTGGTTTCTTTCTTTTTTGACACTTTTTGGTGAATTAGTAGGGATACGATGTACCCAATACTAATTCACATAGGAGGGGGCGGGATCTGGGGGCCCCCTTATTAAAGGGGGCTTCCAGATTCTGATAAGCCCCCCGCCCGCAGACCCCCCACAACCACAGCCCAGGGTTGTGAGGAAGAGGCTCTTGTTCCCCTCAGCATGGGGACAAGGTGCTTTGGGTGGGGGGGGGTGCAGAGCCCCCCCCCCACCCCAAAGCACCCATACTCCCCATGTGGAGGGCATGTAGCCTGATATGGTTCAGGAGGGGGGTATAGATGTCAGGAGCAGTCCACTGATGGTTTGTAGAGGAGCACTGTTTTCCGCTGGAGTGGAGGATTGGGTGAGTATACAGCTTTCAGGTCACCCCTTCACAAAACGAGCAGTTAACACATGCAGTGTGGGCATAGCCCCACTACATGGGAGAAGTTTTTTTTGCCCAGAGTTGGGCCTTAAGGGAAAAAACACCAGCACTACCTGTGTACTCATGCTCAATTGCCTTTAGGTTTTTTACAGATGAGTGAAATAGAGCTTGGTCAGCATTGCTTTAAGCATAGCTCCTAACTATCCCTCTTGTAGGAGGACTGTCCCTCTTTTGAAACAAAATCCCTCTGTCCCTCATGTAGCCTTAGTTGTCCCTCTTTTTCGACTGATGTGTATATCACTATACAGAAAATATTGTGTTACTACTACTATTGTCCTTTGCCTATATACTGTGTTCTGGATGGTGTCCCTCTTTTTCATTTCAGAAAGTTGAGAGTTATATGTATTACTTCTGTAACCTGCTTCTAATAATCAATAAAAAGCGTTAAGAAAAAATGTCAATTACAGTCACACACTCATATTTGAACAGTAAATGTTGTACATGCTAAGTCCGATACAGTTGTATGCAAAAGTTTAGGAACCCCTAACAATTTCCATGATTGTCATTTATAAATATTTGGGTGTTTGGATCAGCAATTTCATTTTGATCTATCAAATAACTGAAGGACACAGTAATATTTCAGTAGTGAAATGAGGTTTATTGGAGTAACAGAAAATGTGCAATATGCATCAAAACAAAATTAGACAGGTGCATAAATTTGGGCACCCTTGTCATTTTGTTGATTTGAATACCTGTAACTACGTAGCACTGATTAATTGGAACACACAATTGGTTTGGTGAGCTCATTAAGCCTTGAACTTCATAGACAGATGCATCCAATCATGAGAAAAGGTATTTAAGGTGGCCAATTGCAAGTTGTTGTTTTCTTTGACTCTCCTCTGAAGAGTGGCAACATGGGGGCCTCAAAACAACTCTCAAATGACCTGAAAACAAAGATTGTTCTACATTATGGTTTAGGGGAAGGCTACAAAAAGTTATCGCAGAGATATAAGCTGTCAGTGTCCACTGTGAGGAACATAGTGAGGAAATGGAAGACCACAGGCACAGTTCTTGTTAAGGCCGGAAGTGGCAGGCCACATAAAATATTGCAGAGGCAAAGGCGAAGGATGGTGAGAATGGTCAAAAACAGCCCACAGACCACCTCCAAAGACCTACAACATCAACTTATTGCAGATGGTGTCACTGTGCATCGTTCAACAATTCAGCACACTTTGCACAGGGAGAAGCTGTATGGGAGAGTGATGCGAAAGAAGCCTTTTCTGCACACACGCCATAAACGGAGTCGCTTGAGGTATGCAAATGCACATTTGGACAAGCCAGCTTCATTTTGGAATAAGGTGCTGTGGACTGATGAAACAAAGATTGAGTTATTTGGTCATAACAAGGGGCATTATGCATGGTGTCAAAAGAACACAGAGTTCCAAGAAAAACACTTGCTACCCACAGTAAAATTTGATGGAGGTTCCATCATGCTGTGGGGCTGTGTGGCCAGTGCCGGTACTGGGAATCTGGTAAAAGTTGAGGGTCGCATGGATTCCACTCAATATCAGCAGATTCTTGGGAATAATGTTGAGGAATCAGTCACAAAGTTGAAGTTACGCCGGGGCTGGATATTTAAACAAGACAACGACCCAAAACACTGCTCAAAATCTACTCAGCATTTATGCAGAGGAACAAATACAATGTTCTGGAATGGCCATCCCAGTCCCCAGACCTGAATATCATTGAACATCTGTGGGGTGATTTGAAGCAGGCTGTCCATGCTCTGCAACCATCAAACCTAACTGAACTGGAGATGTTTTGTAAGCAGGAATGGTCCAAAATAAATTCATCCAGAATCCAGACACTTATTACAGGCTATAGGAAGCGTCTAGAGGCTGTTATTTGTGCTAAAGGAGGCTCTACTAAATATTGATGTGATTTTTCTGTTGGGGTGCCCAAATTTATGCACCTGTCTAATTTTGTTTTGATGCATATTGCACATTTTCTGTTAATCCAACAAACCTCTTCATTACTGAAATATTACTGTGTCATGTAGTTATTTGATAGATCAAAATGAAACTGCTGATCCAAACACCCAAATATTTATAAATGACAATCATGGAAATTGTCAGGGGTTCCTAAACTTTTGCATACAACTGTATATGAAGAGTATTGTTGCTCTCAAGCACAACAGTTTACTCTACACTCAAGCACCACTTCAGCCACATACAGTTCTTGCAATGGCTGCAAATAAAAGTAGAGAATAAGCTCCACACTATCATCATCAAGTCTGGCAGGCCTACATGGAGAAGCAGAAGCTCCTGTGCAGCTATAATTATTATTATTTTATTATATGGGATTTATATAGCGCCAACAGTGTATTAAGGGGTAGCAGAGGTTTCCCCTATGACTCCTCCAGCAGGGTGGAAGATCTGCATGGGACCATGCAGAATAGGGCCAATTATTGGTTAAACTAGATGGATTTGTGTATATTTTTTTCAACCCAACTATGTACAGTAGCTCACAAAAGTGAGTACACTCCTCACATTTTTGTAAATATTTTATTATATCTTTTCATGTGACAACACTGAAGAAATGATACTTTGCTACAATGTAAAGTAGTGAGTGTACAGCTTGTATAACAGTGTAAATTTACTGTCCCCTCAAAATAACTCAACACACAGCCATTAATCTTTTAAACCGCTGGCAACAAAAGTAAGTACACCCCTAAGTAAAAATGTCCTAATTGGGCCCAAAGTGTCAATATTTTGTGTGGCCACCATTATTTTTCAGGCCTGCCTTAACCCTCTTGGGCATGGAGTTCACCAGAGCTTCACAGGCTGCCACTGGAGTTCTCTTCCACTCCTCCATGATGACATCACAGAGCTGGTGGGTGTTAAAGATCGTGTGCTCCTCCACCTTCCGTTTGAGGATGCTCAATAGGGTTTAGGTCTGGAGACATGCTTGGCCAGTCCATCACCTTTACCTTCAGCTTCTTTAGCAAGACAGTGGTTGTCTTGAAGGTGTGTTTGGGGTCGTTATCATGTTGGAATACTGCCCTGCAGCCCAGTCTCTGAAGGGAGGGGATCATGCTCTGCTTTAGTATGTCACAGTACATGTTGGCATTCATGGTTCCCTCAATGAACTGTAGCTCCCCAGTGCCAGCAGCACTCATGCAGCTCCAGACCATGACACTCCCACCACCATACTTGATTGTAGGCAAGACACACTTGTCTTTGCACTCCTCACTTGGTTGCAGCCACACACGCTTGACACCATCTGAACCAAATAAATTTATCGTGGTCTCATCAGACCACAGGGCATGGTTCCAGTAATCCATGCCCTTAGTCTGCTTGTCTTCAGCAAACTGTTTGTGGGCTTTCTTGTGCATCATCTTTAGAAGAGGCTTATTTCTGGGAAAACAACCATGCAGACCAATTTGATGCAGTGTGCGGCGTATAGTCTGAGCACTGAAAGGGCTGACCCCTCCACCCCTTCAACCTCTGCAAAAATGCTGGCAGCACTCATAAATTATTTCCCAAAGATGACCTCTGGATATGAAGCTGAGCACATGCACTCAACTTCTTTGGTCGAGCATTTGGTCGGCCTGTTCTGAGTGGAACCTGTCTTGTTAAACCACTGTATAATCTTGGCCACCGTGCTGTAGCTCAGTTTCAGGGTCTTGGCAATCTTCTAATAGCCTAGGCCATCTTTATGTAGAGAATTATGTAATAATTCTTTTTTTCAAAATATTTTCAAAAATGAGGGATGAACTCACTTTTGTGAGATACTGTAACTATTTAGGCTGCAAATTTTGTTTTGATTCCGCCAACCCCATCCCACCAGCTGTAGCACTGTGTGGATGATTTTAACTGCCCCGGCTGCTAGAATGAAAAAAATAGACCCAGCCACCCCCATGTCCAGTGCCTAAATGCCAACTTGTTTAATATGCTGGCTTTTAACTCTTGCCTTTCATGCTGGTGGATTCTATCCCCCTTTGGGAATTTACAACCTGTGATGCACTGCAGTGGTAGGTTCCCAGCAGCAATTTCTTCACCTGTAAGGTCTTCTCTGCCCTTCACTAATTTCAGGGATGCTATATATAATTTACTGCCCACTGGGTGACTCTGGGTAGCTGGGAAGGATGCAGGATAGGTCACACTGCTGTCAGCTGCGGTGATGGTTCCAGAGCTGTTTCCTCCACCTTCTCCTCAGTGTCCTCTTCCACTGAGGGGCATTTTACCACTCCCCTAGCCTGGTGCCCTAAGGCAGCTGCCTGTGCTGCCTTATGGTGGTGCCAGCCCTGCCTGTGAGGCCACAGCAAGCACAGGAGGAGAATAAGTGCTTTGGGGGCATTGAGGCTGAAGATGAGTCTTTCAGGGGTGAATTTTATACCTCTCAAACCTTGGAAGTATGTAACTGGAGGGAGGTAGCTCAGAACAATGTCATCCTCAACATCCACAAGGACTTGGGTTTCTCCACCTCCAGTTTATTTCAGCACATAGGCTTCCTCATACTCCAGGGCATTCAAAATGACCCTAGGACTCATGGCATAAAGGAGAGGGACTGGTTTGCAACCCTTCTTGATCCATGTTACAAGGGGAATGTCACAAAACTCATCCTAACCTGTGTCACACATTTCCAAAGGCTTGCAGCATAACATCACATGGACAAGGTATCTCTGAGCAGTAAATGCAGAAGCAGTAGTGGGGTGGCTGTTTGAGCAATGCCTTTCAGAAATGTTTCAGTACTTGTTTCCCAGGACGTTCTGCTGTCAGCAGCAGTGGCTGTATCACATGGTGAATTATTATCTGGGGGCAAAAGAAGATTTAGAGACCCTCCGATTGGATGACCCTCCTGGACTACTGGGTCATGAGCATAGTCCACTGGCCAGAGCTTGCAGCCAGCATGCTCTCTAAACATGCGTTCTGTGTTGTACAGTGTTGTGCGCATGCTGCCACTGTTGCCATTTCTGGTCTCCTTGAGCATGCCCAACCACCATTAGTACATCCTACTACCTGCCACTGTTATCACTCTCTTACCACTGTTATAGACCTGATACCATTACTATCTTAAAAATGGGGCCATAGCTGCCATTCTTTAGCAGTTTTAATGTGGCACCCAAACCTTTTTAGCAGCTGTTCCTTTGTTTAGAAGTGCTGTGAAGTTTAAAACAATTAATTCTGTGCTCTGAAGGATTTGATCTGTGGGGTTAAGGTGCTTGTGCGCAATAAGCATCCAAAACCCAATTTGTCCACGGCTGTGTGATGGCAGCACAAAATTTGCATTTTTTTGGCATGGGTTGCTCCCCTCCTCTGCAAGAATATTTGTGTTGGGTTATGGTACTTTGTCTCTATTAATACCTGAAACCTATTTTTTTTTCAAAGCTTCTTTTACAGATATAGAAAGTGTTCCTTTTTTTGGGCTGGATAATACCTGTGTTGGCCATTAAAGTGTCATGTTGTGTTCTTTAAGATACACATCCAAAAGTCTTTTAAAATATCAATACTCCCTGCTGACACCATCAACTGTGGAACAGAGTTCTACATCCTTATCGCCCTGACAGTGAAGAACCCCCTGCGCAGTTTAAAGTGGAGTTCCGCCCAAAAGTGGAACTTCCGCTTTAAGGGAAGGTGACCCCCCGACATGCCACAATTAGCATGTCGTTTTGTTTTGGGGGGGGGACTGGGGACCCTGTTTTTACAGGGTCCCAGGTTCACTTCCTCTTCTATAGCCACGGCTCCGGAAGGAAGTTCACCTCCCCCCCCTTGGCGATCTTCTGGGACACGTCACAGGTCCCAGGAGATGTGCAGTGCGCGTCCGGCTTTGAAGCCAAAGCTGGGTGCCCACACTTGTGATGCCGGCACTGCTGAGCGGAGGGGGAGAAGAGCGAGCCCTCGGACGACCGCTTCGCTGGAGCGAGGGACAGGTGAGTGTCCGATTGTAGAAAGACAGCAGCTACACTTTTTGTAGCTGCTGACTTTTAACTGGGTGGAACTCCGCTTTAAGGTTAAACCGCTTCTCCTCTAATCTCATGGTGTGACCCCATGTCCTCTTACACTCCCTGAGACTAAATCTTTTTTTCCCACGCTGCGATCACCCTTGAGGTATTTGTAAATCTCTATCGTGTCCCCTCTCAAGTGTCTTTTCTCCAGCGAGAATACATTTAGTGCTTCTAGTCGTTCCTCATAATTGAGTTCCACCAGTCCCCTTATTCATTTTGTTGCCCTTCTTTGGACTTTCTCTAGCTCCAACACATCCTTTCTGAGGACTGGTGACCAGAACTGCAGACTCCAGATGTGGCCTAACCAGAGTATTATAAAATGGCAGGATTATAGTTTTATCTCTGGAGTATATCCCCTTTTTTATGTATGCTAATATTCTGGCTTTGGTAGCTGCAGCTTGACATTGCATGTTATAGTTCAGTCTGTCTTCTACTAGGACCCCCAGATCTTTCTCCATCCTTGATTACCCCAGAGGTACGCCCCCTAGTGAGTAGTTTGCGTTTATGTTTTTAGCCCCCAAGTGCAGTACTTTACATTTTTCCACTTTAAACCTCATTTGCCATGTAGTTGCCTACCCCATTATTTTTTCAGGTCTTTCTGTAAAATTTCTATATCCTGATGTGAAATTATTGCCCCACTTATTTTTGTGTCGTCTGCAAAAACTGAGATTGAGCTATGTATCCCATCCTCTATATCGTTTATGAATACAGTAAACAGAATTGGTGCCAAGACAGAGCCTTGGGGCACCCCACTTACCACTCCAGACCACTCTGAGTACATGTTATTTATCGCCACCCTTTGGATACACCCCTGTAACCAGTTTTCTATCCAAGAACAAACCCTATGACCCATGTCTACAGACTTAAGTTTGTAGATTAAATGTTTATTAGGAACTGTATCAAATTCTTTTGCAAAATCCAAATACACCTCATCCACAGGCCTCCCCCTATCTAGATGGCAGCTCACTTCCTTGTAGAATGTTAAAGAATTGGTCTGGCAGGAACGGCCCTTTGTAAACCCATGCTGATTACTAATAATGATATTGTTTTCTTCAGCAAATTCTTGGATATAGTCCCTTATCACTCCCTCCAATAATTTAACTACTATTGATGTTAGGCTAACTGTAGTTTCCAGGAATATGTCTACCTTTTTTGAATTGTATGTATGTATTTAAATGTACCACATTGGCTTTTCTCCAATCAGCTGGTACAATTCCTGTCAGTATGCTGTCCTATGTGGGGTTCTATGTGGGGACTCTTGGGTGTAAGCCATCTGGTCCTGGTGATTTATTTGTGTTAAACTTTTATAGTCTTTGTAAAAGCATTGCGCCAAATATGAGCACAAGTTGTAGACATGTGCATGAAATTGGAGCACACTGCACCATTTTTAGAACACCCAGGAGACACTTTCTCAAAATCTGTCTGTTACCAGTCCTTATGAATTCCACGGTGTGTTTCCTCAGGCTGTTCCTGAGTTGTGAAATTTGGTATATACACTAGTGTGGCCTAACAGTGATTCCTTACATAAAAAATACCTGGTCTCACTCTTTACCTATGAAATTCTGGCCTAAAAAGTGCTTTGAAATATGTGCAGATGATTCCTGATATTTTTTCTTTGTCCCAGGAAGAATAAAATTAAGTTTTTGGATTTATAAATGGAGCCTGCCTGCTCTTTTCCTATTGAATTGCCTCTGATGAGCACTGTGTATGTTCTGTGCATAAAAGCTGTATGATTTCTAGATTGTGTGTCCGAAAAAAACAATCTGATTATTTGTTGATATGACATCTCCCTGTGTCCTAAATTGCCTTCTCTTAAAAAGAAACATTAATATGCATTAAATCTATGAAATAGTTATATAGAAATAAGCTGACTCTCTGCCTCCATATTATTCTAATTTCAAAATAGTTTAACACTCCACTGAAACTGCATTCCTAAAACTAACAAACAATCTATCAACGGCCAAAGCCAATGGACACTATTCTGTACTCCTACTCCTGGTCCTTTCTGTTGCCTTTGATACGATTGACCACCCCCCCCTCCTCAAAAAATGTCATGCCTTTGGTCTCAGTGACTGTATTCTTCGCTGATAAAAAAACGGGTAGGTCAGGAGGTGGCGCTGTCTTATAACATGTGTGGTCAAGTAATATTATTAAAAAGAATTCAGAGTATAAAATGTTAAATGGTATATAAAGTCAGCGCAGTAATCTGAGAAATAAGCAGCTGAACACAATAGGCAATTTATCAAATCCTAGAAAAGTTCCATATATAATAACAAGGTGCAGCGCTGTATAAATGTTCTTAATGAAAGCACTCAATGTGCCGCAGTGCGATAGCCTTCAAAATAGTGCTGTAGTGTCACTCCACCTCCACCGTAAACACTAGCCTCTCACCTCACCAGGTGGGCTCTTATTACAGGAGCCAATATCAGCCTTGTTTAAACTTAGATCGTGATAAAACTTCCGATAGCGTGACGCCGTGTAACTCACGAAAGTAATTCTTGTAAATATGTCGCGACGTGGAACAATAATATATACCTTGAAAAGATCCTAAACTATTTAACGGATAACACAAGTCGACGAATAAAGAGTCTAATGACGCGACTGAAATATATGGTAAATTGTAAAATATGAGACTTAAGAAAAATTATTATAATGAACTGGTGTGTACAATATTCTGTCGCGGTGGAGGACTGGATGGGCAAAAAAATAGTCGCTTCTTATGTCAGTGACTCTGGTTTCCGTACTGTAAAAAACTCCTCCCCCCCCCA
>BLSH010384385.1:475519-487113 GCA_018402905.1 Glandirana rugosa | reverse complement strand
GACACTGATGTAAGGAGGGGCTCTCTGGGGAGGGGGGGTGGAGTTGGGATTGCCATTGGGTGGGTTAAGAGGAATGGTTTAAACTTGCTTGCCTTCTCAATAAATGGGTATAGGGGGTTGTTTCGCCTCAAAAGCCCCATGCTACCACTGACCACGTGTTAGGATGACGGATATAGGAAATTCATTTTCAATTGTCTCGTGGAATGTCCGCGGACTAAACTCTAAGGTTAAACGCGCGTTAATGTTTAAATATTTAAAAGCATATAGCTCCCTGGGAACCCTGATATAAGGAGGGGCTCTCTGGGGACCCTGATTTAAGGAGTGGGGGGCTCTCTGGGGACCCTGATGTAAGGAGGGGCTCTCTGGGGACACTGATGTAAGGGGGGGCTCTCTGGGGACCCTGATTTAAGTACTGGGGGGCTCTCTGGGGACCCTGATGTAGGGAGGGACTCTCTGGGGACACTGATGTAAGGAGAGGCTCTCTGGGGACCCTGATTTAAGGAGTGGGGGGTGGCTCTCTGGGGACCCTGATGTAATGATAATATACAGTATATAATATTATATACATGTGTATGCCCGCCCAAGTGTATGACTTTCTTCGCTGCTATGGGCTCTAGCCCCAGATGTTTTGTAGACCTAGCAACGCCCCTGGCTGGCACTAAAAAAAAAACATGGATCCAGAAGGCCTATCATGCCACCTACTCTCTCCCTAGGGGTATTAGATGTGATTATGGAAAAAGTTGTTTTACATCTGCCAGCAAAATTGCTGGTAATGGGTGACTTCAACTCTATCCTCTCCCCGGATCTGGATAGACCTACGCCACCCAGGTATTATTCAGTCAAATTATATAATTGGGCACAGGCGATGGGGGTAACAGAAATTTGGAGATGGAAGTACCCTGAGGAGAGAGTGTATTCTTGCTTCTCTGCGACACACAAAACTTCCTCTAGAATAGACCTGGTCTTTGCCAACTCAGCATTACTCGCAGACGTCGAGGTGGTATCATATCTACCAAGTGGCCTGTCGGATCATAGTCCCCTAAAAGTAACATTATATATCCCGGCAGGTAAAAAAACGTCATTGTGGCGATTGGGCTTTTAGTGGATTATGCATTTAGATATAAAAAAAATTATAACACCTATATTAGTTGAATACTGGGAAAAGAATGAGGGAGCTTCCTCTGTCGATATGGTGTGGGATGCTTTCAAGGCGTATATGCGACGTCAATATATTTCAACTATAGAAACAGGAAATTTTTGGCCATGTTGGCAAACCAGGAATACCCAGCAACAATCATAGCCGCAGTTATGACCCCTAAAGGAGAACAGGTCTCCTCTCTGGAGGCCATTCTAGTTGCATTTGGGCAGTATTATAGCTCCCTTTATACTTCCTCACTTCCCGCCAACTTCTGCCCGGAGAATCTTTCAGTCCTCTTGGACCGGGTGGCCCTAAGGTAAGGGCGGGAGGTCTCAAAGGTAATTCAATATTTTCCAAATGGAAAGGCCCCAGGTCCTGATGGATTTCCTATGGAACTGTATAAGGTCTATAGTGATGTCCTGGCCCCAAGGTTAGCGGCCTTATTTACTGAATGCTTAGAAAAGGTGACCCTTCCGGAATCCATGAGATCGGCCCATATAACCCTGATTTATAAAGAAAATAAGGACTCAGTTATGCTCTTCATATAGGACCATAGCATTACTAAACCGCGATATCAAGGTATTGATGAAGCTCCTGAACATTCGAATGCAGCCAGTACTTTCAATCATTATAGACCCCAATCAGACGGGTTTCATGCCCCATAGAACGACAGATATTAATATATGCAGATTGTATACTAATATACACGCCCAACATAACAATGTCGGATCTAGGGCTGGGGCCTCCCTAGATATGGAGAAGGCCTTCGACGCGGTCAAATGGCCTTTTCTATGGGAGGTCCGTAGGAGAATTGGGTTTCCGTTACCTTTTATTTCTTGGATACAGACAGCTTATAAAAATCCTATTTCTGCAGTCAAATTAGAGGGAAGATTATCAGACTATTTTCGACTTTATAGGGGTACCCGTCAGGGCTGCCCTCTTTCTCCAACCTTCTTCGCCATCGCTATGGAACCTATGGCGGAGGCATTGAGAATTGCATCAGATATCCGGGGGCTTAGGATAGGGGGGCTGGAGGAGAGGGTGGCCCTGAACACGGATGATATCCTATTATTCTTAAACAATGCAGGACCGTCGTTACAGGGAGTATTGAAGTTGATGGAGGAGTATAGGGTGGTTACAGGGCTTAGGGTGAATTGGACAAAATCCCTTTTATTTGCTATAGATCCCGGGGCACGAACCACAGCAGATTTAGATACACCATTACAATGGGTGACGGAATTTAAATATTTAGGAATAGTAGTCTCAAAACAAGCTACAGAATTTCTTTCATTAAACATAGCCCCAGTAATACAAGAAACTAAAATAAGGTTAAAAGCCCGGGAAAGGCTACCTTTATCAATTCGGGATGCATAAATCTAATAAAGATAAACATTTTTATATATGTTTAGGAACTCTCCGCAATGGCTGACAACGCTTTTTTTTTTTGCAGTTGAACAGTTGAACAGTATGTTCTCTTCTTTTTTATGGAAAAACCAGACCCCTAGATATAAGCTGTCTGTGTTAATGCGCCCTGAAACTCAGGGAGGTTTAGCCCTTCCGGACTGTCGAAAATATTATCTTGCGGCTCAACTAGTAACGGCAGTCGAATGGTTAAACCCCGACAGGTATAATCCCTCCAAAGCATTGGAAGCCTCTGTGGTACAATCAACAGAGGCTCTACAGTCACTTTTATATCAAGGCCTACAAGCACCATATAGGCTGACCCCTTCTATGGTGACAACTATTAGGGCATGGAGGTTGGGTTTGACCTATGAGAAATCGTCTGAGCCATCCTTGTCTCCAAACACCACCCTGTGGGAGAACATCCAGCTAGCCCTATTGGGCTCTATCCCTGATCCGGGAATTTGGATAAAGTATGGAATTAAAACTTAAAATTAATCAAGTCATATGTCAAAGAGATCTGGTACCTTATACACAACTTAAATCAGAATATAACCTTCCTGAAATCTTTCTCTAGACATATGCAACTCTCTTATGCGATGCTGAGTCAGTTCCCTGAGGGATATCCACAATTACGGGAACCTGCCTTAGAGGAGGTGATAAGAGCGGAGGGAGGAAGGAAAGCAATATCAAGAGTATATGCCCATTTTATGGAAATATCTAGAGCCGACCTGAGCCAACTTCATGGTGGGTTAGGGATATTCCACAGCTAGACGAAGAGGACTGGCAGGATATATGGAAGACGCTGTTTCAGGCTTTGGTCTCCCTACGGGACAAATTGATACAGTTTAAAATAACACATCAGGCATATTTAACACCTTATAGAATGGATAAGATGAATGCTACTTATCCCCAGCATTGTTGGAGATGTGGGCATACCCCAAGGGACTTCACTCATATGTTCTGGTTATGTCCAGAAATTAGAAAATATTGGTCAGAGGTGCTTGACGTTATAGCTCAGGTTACGACAGTTACCGTGGAGATAAAAATGGAAACATGCCTATTAGGACTGATAAAAAAGAGGCCACTACAGCAGCAAAAAAACACAGCTTAGTTTATTATTGCTTTTTGCAAGAAAAGCAATCTCTCTCAATTGGAAGAAATAGCACCCCCCTCACTAACATTCTGGAGGAAGCTGGTCAACAGTGGCGGCTGGTGAAGTTTTAGGATGGGGGGTGCCAGGCCCTGCTCTTCCCTTTTGACCCCTCCTACTTCTAATAAGCCCCACCCCTTATAGAATCCACCCACTCCGTCCCCTGTTTTCCACATATTGTGTCTGGAGTACACAGCTCAGCATCACAGGACACAGTAGCCAGTGACACAGGTGGGGGCAGTTATGCAGCCAGTATCACAGGTGGGGGCAGTTATGCAGCCAGCATCACAGGTGGGGGCAGTTATGCAGCCAGTGACACAGGTGGGGGCAGTTATGCAGCCAGTATCACAGGTGGGGGCAGTTATGCAGCCAGTATCACAGGTGAGGGCAGTTATGCAGCTATGCAGTTATGCAGCTTCTGGAGGAAGCTGGTCAACAGTGGCGGCTGGTGAAGTTTTAGGATGGTGGGTCCCAGGCCCCGCTCTTCCCTTTTGACCCCTCCTACTTCTAATAAGCCCCACCCCTTATAGAATCCACCCACTCCGTCCCCTGTATTCCACATATTGTGTCTGGAGTACACAGCTCAGGATCACAGGACACAGTAGCCAGTGACACAGGTGGGGGCAGTTATGCAGCATGTATCACAGGTGGGGGCAGTTATGCAGCCAGCATCACAGGTGGGGGCAGTTATGCCGCCAGTGACACAGGTGGGGGCAGTTATGCAGCCAGTATCACAGGTGGGGCAGTTATGCAGCCAGTATCACAGGTGGGGGCAGTTATGCAGCCAGCAACACAGGTGGGGGCAGTAATGCAGCCAGTATCACAGGTGGGGGCAGTTATGCAGCTAGTATCACAGGTGGGGGCAGTTATGCAGCCAGTATCATGGGTGGGGTACATTGCAGAGACCCCCCCCCGAGGTCGGGACGAGTCCCGTACCTACCCCATCCAATAGGCAGGCAGAAGTGTTGCAGAGTTCAGCATGTGGAGAAGCGGGCTGTGAGTCTGCAGAGATCGGCATGCGAAGAAGCAGGCTGTCCCTCATCGTCGGATGGTCACCGGGCAGTCAGGGTCTCTGTGGAGCGGGAGTCACGTCCGCTGCCACAGTGACCAACCCCCGGCCACCGCATCCAATCACACTGAGCCACAGGCTCAGGGCAGCCAATCAGGCTATGCGTGTGCGGCTATTCAGCGCACCCACATAGCTTTTAATGGCTTACCAATAGGCTCACTACTTGGCTGTCAGGTGACAGCCAAGGAGGCAAAAAAAAAAAAGTCAATGTACCGGCGGGCAGGCGGTGCCCAAGTGCCCCTCATACACCAGCCACCTCTGCGGGTCAATGATAATTTATATCTGTATAAGGATACCTATATAAATAGGGGCTGTATAAGGAAATTTGGAAAAATATGGTCCAGTTGGATAGCGGACCCTTCAACAGCAGTGGAGTAATATAGAATAAGAATGGGGGAAATAGGGGACTATTCTAAAAGGAAATAAGAATAGTACAAGGGGGAATGGTATGAGGCGATCCTGGTCATGATGTGTATGATCTAGTGGGCAAGCACATACACCTTAGAAATAGGAACGGGTGGGGGGTTGGGGTGGTAGAACGTTTTTATGGATATAATTTATTATTTTTTTTTTTTCTCTTATGTCTATATGTGATTGATACAAGTGCTCCTGCGTGAGCCGTAGGGAAGTCATATGCTGTGATTTATATGTTATTGGAAAATGAATAAAATGTATTAAAAAATATATATATAATCTGGATCTTAGTTCTGCCTTTGATACTGTAGACCACAATCTTTTCCTCTCTTGTTTTGAAACCATATTTGGAGTCTCAGAATTTTGCTCTGAAATAGATTAAAGTGGTTGTAAAGCTTCATTTTCTTAAAAAAAATAACAAACATGTCATACTTACCTCCTCTGTGCAAGGGTTTTGCACAGAGTGGCCCTGATCCTCTCCTTCTTCTGGGGTCCCCCAGCGGCGCTCCTGGCTCCTCCCCGCATCGAGTCTTGCTTTCCCTGGGGGCACTCGTGCAGGCGCGCTCCCATGTCCCGCTGCTGCGTCCATTGACACAGACAGCAGGACTCGGCCCCGCCCCCAGCTCTTGCATCATTGGATTTGATTGACAGCAGCAGGAGCCAATGGCTCCTGCTGCTATCAATCTATCCAATGAGGACCCGAGACACCAGCTGGAGCTGGTGTGCTCCCCCTGTCGCTGGAACGATCAGGCTCAGGTAAGTAAAAGGAGGGCTCTGGGGGGCAGTTGCACTACAGTAAGGGTTTTTCACCTTAATGCATAGAATGCATTAAGGCTCGATTCACATCTATGCATTTGCTTTTGAGCATTTCTGCAGTGCTTTTTGCTGTGCTTTCTGTGTTTTTGTAACCGCGATTTTACTGCGATTTTGCGTCTTTTTCTTACATTCACTGTATATAGCTGGTTGCTAAGGAGCGTGTCGGGAAGACGGCCACCATGTCCCTAGCAATGGATGAGTCATTCAGCTGACAGCTGAATGTAAAAAAAAAATGGCCAGCTAAAAAAATTCACAAAAAAAACGGCATGAGTCCCCCCCCCCCCCAGTCCATACCAGGGTCTTTCGATCTGGTATGGATTAGGAGGGGACACCCCCACGCCAATTTTTTTTTTAAATCCATACCAAACCCTTATCCGAACATGCAGCCCGACAGGTCAGGAAAGGGAGGGGACAAGCGAGTGCCCCCCTCTTCTGAACCATACCAGACAGCATGCCCTCAGCATGGGGGGGTGGGTGCTTTGGGCCCCCCCCCACCCCAAAGCACCTTGCCCCCATGTTGATGGGGACAATGGCCTCTTCCCGACAATCCTGGCCAGTGCTTGTCCCGTTCTGCGGGCGGGGGGGCTTATCGGAATCTGGATTTAAGGATTTGTCCCCTTCATGACCAGGCATAAATCAACCTTCACTCACATCGCCAATGGGGGAGGGGAACAAGTGCTGCATCCCAAAGAAAATAGAACAACCAAACAAACAGGCCCCAAGGGATTTGGGATTTCAAGAGGAACAACTAATCATAGAAAACAGCGTTAGGACAGAATGCCAACCAGGCCTATGATAGGGCCATATGGCTACTAATTTTCTGTGATTCCGACATGTTTCGAAGTTAATTTTGATTGAACTTCTTCCTCAGGGAGAGCTACCAACACTGTATGAAGTGGTTCTGCAAAATAATAAGGACCATAAGTATATTACATAGAATGATACTGTTCAATTGTATCACATATTTCTCAATGAGCTACTTCCATATAGGAATGGCCCAGCAGGTGATATACATATAACCGCAGTAATTTATACACAGACGACTTCCAAAAATATGCACATGCGTTGTCCCACACAATGAGCGGTACTTACCCAGGTGTACTGATAACTATGTCAACTGGACATAGAAAAAGATCAATAAAAGTAAACAAAGATAAAAAATGATGATGATCTGTGTCATCAACGGTCAGTACTGTTGATATTGGGATTTTCTCTGTGGACAGCTTGCAAGCAGTTTCCAATGCTGTGTGCAATCATCACAGGTCTATGCTCTGCAATACAACCTTGTGTGCTGTCTTGGTGTGATTGTATCACCTGTGCAGGCTGGCTGTCTGTGCAGTTCACACTACAGATGTATTACTGCTCCCCCTGTGGCCAGCCCTTGTGTAGCAAGTTTGAGAGGGTGTTAATCCTTTTCTTTGCTCGCTTGCCTGGGCACACTTTTGGGTTCTTAGTGCTTTTTTTTTGTCAGTCTCTCTAGATCAGATTGACAATACACGGCATGAGATAAGTAAGACCTCTTTAGGTCACAACACCAACTTTCTTCATCCAGATTTAGTCATCATAAGTCACTGTCAAGATCCAGCCTTCATAGCAGAAGCTGTGAATCCTTCTCTAGGCACCGCACTTACCGCTATGTCAGCCGCTCCAAGGAAGGAGCCCGCTGGGGATATGGGATTCAGGTCCCAGAGGGCAGGTCTCTGTGTGAGCAATATTATGCTCGAGCGGTTGGAGGAAAGGTTTTCCATCAAATTAAGTCTCTGGTAAGGCGCGGGGTGCAAGAACCCTTTAAAGAGTAGGGTATAAGCTACATGCTATGCCCACTAGCCATTACAGTGTGTTTCTCCCACTAGGATGGCTAGGAAGAGCAGGAACCATCCCAACCATGCCATCCATCTATGAGGTCCTCAGACAGTGAGGCAGAGAGAGTCACTTTGCCCTTGTGGTGCCCTTTTGGTTAAAGCTATGAAGAGGGCATTTGCATGGGTAGAACCTATAGGGTCTCCGGCAAAGTAAGAGAAAGTTCTGTAAGCACCTTGGGTTCCACTTTCCTCTAGTGCGACTTGTCATGCATTCCAACTTATGTGACTTAAAGTTGCAGCAACTCTGAAAAGGTTCCTGCACTACTTCGTTGCGACTTTGATGCAGCTCTGACCCATAGACGGTAGCGTTGGATCGGGGGCTGCACTTAGTCACATCGGAGTTGCACTCCAGAGTCGCGCTCTGAATCGGGCGACTTTGGAATCGCAATAGTGGAGACGTAGCCTCAGAGAGAATGGTCTATTCTCCCCATTCCTAATGGATCTAGGGGACACCATTTTGGACGAGCAAGGTCGCGAGATGTACCTCCCTTCTGAGCAGGCCAAGCTCTATCCATTCAGGGATAAGGATGTGAAGCATCGAAAGGTTCTGGAAAGGTTCCTGCACTACTTCGGTGCGACTTTGACGCAGCCCTGACCTAGAGACTGTAAAGTTGGATCAGGGGAGGCACTTAGTTGCATCGGAGTTGCACTCCAGAGTCGCGCTCTGAATCAGGCGACTTTGGGGTCGCAATAGTGGAGACGTAGCCTCAGAGAGTGTTCTATTCTCCCCATTCCTAACGGAACTAGGGGACACCATTTTGGATGAGCAAGGTCGCGAGATATACCTCCCTTCTGAGCGGGCCAAGCTCTATCCATTCAGAAGGATGTAAAGCATCGAAAGGCTGCCTCTCTAGTTGTTAAAGTTTGGTAAAGCAAGCAAGCCGGTCGCTCTTCCCTGGAAGATGCAGTGATTGGGCTGAAAGTTTATAGCACTGAAAATGTGGAAGAAAAATGCGGACGCAGTATTCAAAATCTTTCAGATGAAGCGACAAGAAGCCTGGTAGTTCAGGGGCCAGAGTTGGTGGTAGGTTCCATGATGAGGCTTCATTTGACATTATGCACATTGTAGTAATGTCCTGGCTAGCTACGGATAAGTAAACGCCATGGCTCTGGGCTTGCGGATTCAGCTTCTAGCAGGCATGGTGGAAGATCCCTTTGAGGGAGCTTCATCGTTTACAATAAGCTGAATAGCACCATAACCTGGGCCACAGTTGGGTTTTGCCTCAGGACCGACACCTGCTAGGCCCGAAGAATACGTGGTCTAGAAGACCGTGTTCAGAGTGTGCGGGGATCGCACGCTTTACAGACCAGGTCAGGATTTTGGGAAGAGCTGGTGAAGAGGCCAGGTGTCCCCTCAAATGTCTGCTAAGTGAACCTGACCTCGAGTTTCCGAGAAGCCGAGTTGGGGTCTCGACTGTTGGAACTTTAAAACGGTCGTTTCAGGATATGCATGGGCCTTCGGATTTCCTCCTCAGCTCGGTTTTGTTTTCCTAGATTTACCTTACTCCAAGGTAAAGAGGCAGATACTCTTGTTTTATGTAAGGTCTCTGGTGTCGCAAAGTGTTACTGTGCCAGTCCCAGAAGGCGAAAGATTTCTGGGCATGCACTTGCCCCTCTTCATGGTCATAAAGAGCGGCTTTCAGAGGCCAGCTATAGACCTCACACACCGAAAACATTTCTCATCTAGGTCAGTCTTCTTCCCACCTGCGCACCTTTCAGTATCTAAAATTATCGACACTATGGTGTCTATGTAGCCAATGGTCAAGTGGACACTCTGGAGAATGCGGCCCTTCCAGAAGGGGTTTCCCCAGCAGTGGGAGCCAGGAAGTAGAATGAAAGTCATCTACAAGGCCTCAGTCCCGAGAGAGCCCTAGGTGGCTGCAACAGAGAAAAGTATTTATTGGCCATTTCATTGCCCCATCTCCTGCTTCACAATCACGTTTGATACCAGAAATATTAAACGGAGGGACTTACTGGGGATAATGCAGGACAGGTGGGGCTGTCAGTTTCACGAGAGTGTGCAAACATTCTGAAATTACTGGCAGCCTTCTGCACCCTACAAGCCAGTTATGCCTTGTACTCAGGAGAATCTAACCGACAACTCATCGGTTTATGTCCCCGGAATTCTGAATGATTCTAAAAAGCTTTCTTTCTGGGGTCCAACTGAAACACAACAAATGGTCTCTCCATGTGGTGGTTTTCAGGCAGGTCCCTGGGGGTCCAGTCCAAAATCAATCTGTTTGTCTCCCTGTGTACCAAGAAGCTGGAGAAGTTTTATACTGTTGGAAGTACAACAGTAAAGTGGCTTGGTACTGTAAACTACATATATACATTAGAACTGTCTATACCAGTAGGTAGCACTACAGTATGTGTGTATTCTGTGTTATAATACTATCACAGAATGTACCTTCTGTATCTAAGTGTGCGCTTGTATAGTTCCTGTTCCTATCTCCATGCTAGAAGACATGTTCTGCTATTTCTCCATGAAAGTCAAGTATTCTGTAAAGTATATCACTCAAAAAGCTTCCAACACATGATATCATGATATCTGCTAACATATACGCAGGGCTGGTATCTCCAAGGCTTCAGCACCAGGGCCTGACGTTTTATTGGATATGCAGCGGGACCTATGCGATTCTTCCTGTTCTGGTCAACCTTGGGTTTTTGTGAAGATTCAAAACAGAAGTCGGGGAGGTAGAGGCAGAAATGCCGTATTCGCCATGGCTCCCTGTGTTAGCGCGGATCAGCTACCGGAAACCAGAGCCCATTCCCCTCAGGCTAGACCTTCTGTCACAACCTAGGCTCAGACTTTGGTGGAGGCAGAGGCTTCCCAAATGGTTCCTCCCTCTTGTTCTCGACTCCCTCGGGAATTGGAGCACAGTATTCTAAGATGGTCCCTATTAAAGCCTCTGTCAAATTCACCTTTCTCGTGGCTATCACGTCGGCATATAAAGCCTCAAACTGAGGCATCACCATGGAGAACCTTTCTTAAGACTCTTTCCAGAGTGAGTGGTGCTGTTGCCTATGCTCGACTCGAATCTCAAGATGGCATAATTTCATGGGTACCAAGGAATTGTTCTGCTAACCTTTAGAGTGCTAACATACGTGTTTTAGACATGGGAGAGGTCATGTTGTGGAATCCTGAGTTTGGCTCTCAGCAATATCCTTTCTTTTACAAATAAGTGATTTGACTTTTGCACTACTATGAGTGACTTGGCAAGTGTAAAACAAATGTGAGCTATGTATAAGATGCCCTTTTCTTTGGTTCTAGGAATCTCTTAGATATTATTATATCTGCAAGCTATAGCTTCCTTCAGGCTTTAGAATGCTTGTTCATTCTTTGCCGAAAAGAACATGGGAAATGTGCCTCATCTAGGATGAGGGTGGCACGGGTTGTCCGGGCCATCCAACAGGCTCAGAGCTGAGGATTTGGCTCTCTGGAGGTGGTGACCACTCGCTCAAACAGAAGTGTGTCTACATCTTGGGCAGCTTTGCAGCATGTGGTTCCCAATGTAGTCCGTAGGGCGGCCTTGTGGCCCTCAATCAATACATTTAGGGCTCATTACTATACAGAGCCTGCTTTGTTATCCTCTGTTTATTGTGGCTTGAAGGGCCTGTCTGTTGACGGTATGAATTAAAGCCTTTGGTGCAGCATTGCCTGCCCATGAGGTGTATGGCTAGTTAAATCCCATACGTATGCTGCCATGGATTCTGTCAGGAAAACTGAAAATTTCCTATCAA
>BLSH010384385.1:437711-452519 GCA_018402905.1 Glandirana rugosa | reverse complement strand
AGTTGTCGAGTAAGTGTTCATTAATAGAGGATTTACCACGTTCAAATCCTCTATAAATGACATGGATATCCATTCGGAATAATATCCGAATGGATATCCATCTATAGTTGGTACCCTCAAATGAGGGTGAAAATGACTGACCCATCATAATACTCTTGACTCCAAATTATGTCCTGAGGTCAAAAATATTTTTTTCTGGGGACGGAGGACAAGAATAGGACGAAGGGAGTTAGTGGTCGTTTTGGACAAAAATTTTCTAAACAAATAAGTGTACTACGAAAAAAGGAGAAAATATCAGTCACCATCCGTACTGTACTACTGTCGTACTGTAGTCACGACCAATGTCACGCAAACCATTTTCGGTAAGGCTAAGTTTTCTTGGACACATCCTCTGGAGATGCATCATCACAATGACCCGGGCTCACAGTTCAATACTGCAGAGAGTGGCACTGATGTCATGCTGTCATCATGTCATGCCTACCACTGACTATAAAAGAGGAAAAAAGCATCATGTGAATAAACAAATCTTTTAAAAACAGGTTTTGCTGGTGATTGAGGGAAGCAGGATAAGAACAGGAGGCAGGGGTCTTTTTTTATAAAAACTGGAGTCCTGTATTAAACCTCAGTTCTCATAATACTACCCAGTCAGTAAAAGTGGGAGTAAACTCCCATGGTTGATATCTACCTATAGGTAAGCCTATAATAAGGCTTACCTATAGGTACAGTAAATATCTCCTAAACTTGCACCATTTAGGAGATAATTACTTGTGAATGAGCTGTTGACATCACCGACGCATGCGCTCTGAAGGCATGCCATTCCTTCAGAGTCCTGTGCTGTAAATAACGGCTCGTGTGCGCATGCGCGGGAGTGACGTCATCACGGCGTGGCCAATCAGACGGCTGCAGGAGGAGAATTCAGGAGGAGGAGAATTCAGGAAGACCGGGTGAAGATGGAAGGGCTTCGTTCTAAGCTAAGTTTCACGATGCATACTAGCACATTATAACTTTACCTTGCAGGTTTAAAAAAAATAGCAATGCGTTTTACTATCGCATTAATCTATGTGAACTTAGTACATGTTAGAGATATCTTCCATGTACTTTTTTCACACAGTTTCCTTTTCTTTGGAAACACAGAAATTGCATTTTAATCCCAAACTCTACATCAACCATGAAGCTGGTTAATGTAATTTTCTGTACGGAACCGAAATCGGAATTTCATTTAGCGATATTAGATACTCAAATTCCAGACTTGTCTGTTGTATTGTAATGCTGATATTTATCTATTTAGATGTAAGTGCAATATGCTGTGAATAAAGAGGCACATAAGTAAACATACTTCACTATGGTGGTATATTTTGCGTTTTGAGCGTTGTCTCCATCCGGTATACAGAGGGCTTGATCCCTTAAAGGGAACGCCCATACCTTAACAACCTGGACCAGATATTTGGTTCTTTGGAAGGGACATGTGGCCCACCAGTTACCCTAAATAGGGGACAAACACACTTGACCTATATTCTTAAATAGGTCTAATATCTGAGGTGAGAGTTTAGTTTGCATAGAAGTAGAACACTTTGCTGAACTGGTCTGTTGTGAGCAGTGAAGTTGGTATCATCATTGAAGATTTATTCACAGCAAATAAACTCAAAGGACAATCATTTTCTTCGGTTTATATATTGTATAAATTGTAAATGTACATGTAAAATCTGGCGGCTTGCCAGGTTTATTGGTAAATGTTTTGCATATTAAAAAACAAACAAAACAGAAAATAAATCCTTGCTGTCTGGCGCTAAACTAAACATTATAGTTTCCTCACTGTATGATGTGAGACTGGCCCCCGACACCCACAAAACATAAGCAACAATTCAAACCTTGTCTTTTAAAGTCCAAACAGACACAGAGCTCCCTCAGATCCTTCTCTGAGTTCCAGGTCAGAGCTAGAGTGAGATCTCTTCCTGATCATTTAAGCCACCTGCTGGTGAACTCCAGTGGACCACAAACTCTGGACCAGAACCAGCCCTACCATGGTGGCTGGCAAAATCTGGACCGAAATGTTTAATCTAGTCCACATGAACACATACGTGGTGACAGGACACGGGAGAGGGCATCCGCTGTTTTCTGGAGTCTTCCCGCCCGGTGTTCTACTGCAAACTTAAATGGCTGTAGGGCCACAGTGGTTCCTTTCATGCCCATTAAGCTGTCTGCTTAAGTAGATAACCGGGTGCTCCTCAAAATCTCTGATCTGGGACAGAACAGCACCTAGTCCTACCTCGTCAGTTTGCACAACAAACTCCTTTGTGAAGTCCGGGGTCACAAGCCCCGGTTGTACACAAAGGGCTTTATTCAACTTCGGAATTCCACTTAACCATGCCCGACCCTCTACCCTTTGTCAGATCGGTCAGAGGGATGGCAGTGGGGGCAAAGTTGGGGGTGAACCATCTGTAATACCCTGTAATCCTTAGGAAGGCACAAACCTGTTTTTTATTCACCGGCTGGGGGCCACTTTTGAATTGTATTGATCTTGTTGGTCTGGGGCTTGATCAGTCCCCGACCAATAACATACCCAAGGTGTTTGGCCTACTCCAGGCACACTTTTTTGGGCTGGCTGTTAAACTTGCTACCCCAAGAGAATCTACGATTGCTTGTACTCGGGGCAGATGTATTCCCAATCTGGACTGTGGATGACCACATCATCCAAATAGGTGGCTGCATAGGGGCGATGCGGCCTCAAGGTTTTGTCCATCATTCTCTGGAAAGATGCAGGGGCCCCATGCAGACCAAATAGCATTCACTTTTACTGGAAGGACCCCTCGGGGGTAGAAAAGGCAGTCCCCAAGTTTGTCAACCCGTGGCATCGGGTATGCATCAAACTTAGATACGTTATTCAGCTTCCAGAAATCGTTACAGAACCTGATAGTGCCATCGGCCTTTGGGACCAGCACTATAGGGCTCGATCAGGCGCTGTGGGACTCCTCTATCACGTCTAACTCCAACATGGTTTTTATTTCCTTCGCCACCGACTCCCGTCTAGCCTCAGGTATTGGGTAGGGTTTTATGTTTATGCTGACTCCTGGTTCCGTAACTATGTCATGTTGTAGTGCGGTGGTCAGTCCGGGTATTTTTACAAATAAATTCCTTAACGTCATTTTGTTGCGTCAGTGACAAGGACTTAGTTATGGGGACATCCGGAGTCATGGATAGCCTGTCTTCTTGAGTGGGCACTGCCAATAAATTCTCTCTCTGTCTTTCCACGGTTTTAAGAGATTCACATGGTAAATTTGCATGGGTTTCCTTTTTCCTGGCTGGTAAATTTTGTAGTTCACTTCACCTACTCTTTCCCTAATCTCAAAGAGACCCTGCCACTTTGCTAGGAATTTACTTTAAACCGTGGGGACTAGCACCAGCACTCTGTCTCCGGGGTTAAAAGTCTGGGTTTTGGCACCGCGATTGTTAACCCTTCTCTGCGATTCCATCCTGCATCAAGAAATTATGCTTGATGACGCTCCTATATGGGGTGGCCTCTCCTTCCCACGTCTCTTTTGTGACATCTAGCAGCCCCCTGGGATGTCTACCATACAAGAGTTCAAAGGGGGAATACCCTGTAGACACTTGCGGAACCTCTTGTATGGCAAACATGATGTACGGCAGAAACATATCCCAATCTCTCCGATCTTTTTCCACTACCCTTTTCAACACACCTTTGAGCGTTTTAATACACCTCTCCACAAGTCCATCCGTTTGGGGGTGGTAGACCGAGGTACAAAGATGGGAGATTTTATACGCCTGGACCAACTCCCTGGCGATAGTCTTATGGCTTCCGGATAGCGGGTTGCGTAATCTAGTATTACCAGGATGTGCTGGTGTCCCCGGGCAGACTTTACTACGGGTCCCAAGAGATCCATGCCAATTTTTTCGAAAGGTACTTCAATTATGGGCAGTGGAACAAATGGACTACAAAAATGGAGTGAGGGAGCAGAGAGTTGACAGTCAGGGCAGGATTCACAATACTCTCTGACATCTGCATGCAACCCGGGCCAGAAGAATCTCTGGGTTATTCTCTCCCTGGTCTTATCCATACCCAGATGTCCCCCCATTACATGTCCATGGGCTAGATCTAGCACCATCCTTTCAAAGGGTTTGGGAACCACTAGCTGTTCCACCTCATCCTCCCCTCGTTTCAACACCTGATACAACAAATTATTTTTAAGAGCCATGTAGGGAAAAGACACCCCCGAATTAAGGTCCACAGGTTCCCCATCCATCACCTTCACGTTTTCTCTGCCTCTAAGGAGAGTGACATCCCGTAGTTGCTCTGTACAGAAGTCCTCTCTCCGGACCTCTAAGTCAGGTACTACAATCTGTTCACTCTTAGTCAGGGTCAGAGACATTTTCTGGGTTTTTCGCTCCCAGCTGGGAGCTCTCTTTCAGCTCCTCCGACTCCCCAGCTAGTACAGGAAAAGGAAGAGGGTCTCCTCCTTCCTCGGTCCTGCCACCAGTCTCCCCTTCCATGAGTCTCATAGTCCTGGGCCTTATCTGATTCCAGATCAAAGTATGCTTTCTGGGGTTCACCGGCCAAGAATGGTGCTAACAGACCCACCCATTATTCATTTGGCTAAAAGTCGTGAGGTATGCCTCCACGTCATCCGCAGGTGTCATCTTCTGCATGTGGTAAGAGGTGCGTACCAACTTTGGTCCCTTCTTTAATTCCAGCAGGGTCTCTGCAAACTCTTGGTTCATCTGCTGTTGTGCCCCGATAGCTTGGCAACTTTCCTTTCGCTGTGCTGCCGTGGCCTTTGCAACCCGGAGGTTGGTTTCCTACTGAGCTGCTTGTTGTGCTGCAGCGGCCTCTGTGACCTAACGGTTGGTTTCCCGCTGAGCTGCATTGGCTTGAAACAGGGCCTTCAGACTTTCCTCCATCTTGAAAAGGTGTCTGCTGAACTCCACCACGTGTGGAAGATTAGCTCATGGTGATCAACTTTTCTGAGGAAAAATAGTCAGCGTGCTGGCATCTTTTTTTTAAATCTGATGGCTTGCCAGGTTTATTAGTAAAAGATTTGCAAATTAAAAAACAAACCCTAAACTAAACATTATAGTTTCCTCACTACACGGTGTGCGGCAGGTCGCCTCATTCTCACAAATTACCATAGCTGTACGTCGATCACGGGAATGGCTTTTGTGGGCGCGCTCCCACTGGCCAGCGGGGGAGCCAATCAGCGGGTGGGTCGGACCCGATCCTTCCCCACAGTAACAGAACGGGTATCTGCCTATGTAAACAAGGCAGATCTCCATTCTGACAGGGGATATCACACAGATCCTGTCTATCTGCTATCGGATCTGTGTGTTTCCCCAGGCAGCCCATCCCCCATACAGTTAGAACACACAGTGAGGGAACACGTTTAACCCCTTGAATACCCCTAGTGTTAACCCCTTCCCTGTCAGTGCCATATTTTTAGCACTGATTACTGTAATAAAGTCTCAAAAAAGTGTCAAAATGTCAATTAGGTGTCCGATCTGTCTGCCGCAATGTCACAGTCCAGCTAAAAATCACTGATTGTGGCCATTACTAGTAAAAAAAATAAAATAAAATGCCATAAATCTATCCCCTATTTTGTAGATGCTATAACTTTTGGGCAAACCAATCAATATACGCTTATTGCGATTTTTTTTAACCAAAAAATATGTAGAAGAACACATATTGGCCTCATGACGAAATTCGTTTATTTACTTTTTTTTCAATATTTATTATAAAAAAAGTAAAACATATCGGGTTTTTTCAAAATTTCACTATTTTTTTGTTTATAGCGCAAAGAATAAAAACCGCAGGGGTGATCAAATACCACCAAAAGAAAGCTCTATTTGTGGGAAACAAAGGATATCAATTTTGTTTGGGTACAACATCGCATGACTGCTCAATTGTCAGTTAAAGCGACGCAGTGCCATATCGCAAAAATTGGACTGATCATTAAGGGGGAAATCTTTCCGGTCCTTAAGTGGTTAAATATAGTGCCTGGGGAGGTCCCCTTAGTCTGCCTGTAAAGTGGCACATCTTTATCGTGTATAGAACCTGCTGCAGCAAAACCTACACATATAAAGAAAAAAAATTGATTTTCCCGGCTGCAGGCTCTTTTTTTTATAAACAACGCCTTGGGGAGCAAGTCTGTACGATGAGGTCACATTTTAGTGCACTCAGAACAAGATTCAAGGTTTTTTGGATAAATTCTGGTGTCTCTTTGGCAGAGTTTGGATGGAAATAACAAAGTTTTGCACCACAGTGAGCAAGTCTTATATGAATAAGCCAAATTATAGTATACTCAGACCAAGATTAACAGTTTTTTTTAGATAAAGTCTGGTGTCTCAGAAGTAACAGGTGCGGAAACATTGGGCTTTGGGTGTTGGTGGTACCTTCACACCGTAATCCTATAGAGGTACTCTTGATGAAAGCAAGAATTGGCCTTGTAAAAATTTGAAATTATATGCACCTGTCAAACAGGTGCAGAAAAATTGGGCTTTGGGTGTTGGTCGTGCCTTCACATCGTAACCCTATACTGGTACTCTTGATGGAAGCAAGAATCGGCCATGCTGTAAAAAAAAATGAAATTATATGCACCTGTCAAACAGTGCAGAAAAATTGATCCTTCTGTGTTAATTGTGTCCATGAAACTTATACTAAAACATAACTTCATGATAAAATCGACAAAGCTAGGCAGCCTAGACAGTCTTGCAGAGATTTCAGAACCCAAACACATTCAATCACCGACTTCTGCATCAGGAGCTTGATAGCTGCTGCTAATTCAGGACTCATTCATTATGAGAAATGTCAGCCCGTCAACGGAGTCTGTGGACAGACGCACTCTTTTATCTGTCACAAAACCTCTGGCAGCACCGAATGCCTATTCAGAAAGCATGCTAAATGCAGGGCAGCCCAGCAGTTCCATTACATACTGGGCAAGTTCTGGCCAGTGGTCTGTTCTCATGACCTAGTAACCCAGTGGATCGTCTGCTGGAAAGCTCTTCATTCGCTCCTTCTTTGACCAACGGAAGCCACAAAAATACCTTTTCAATGAAACTTTAACCTACCAGAGTCTGGAATGGTGTTAGATAAACTCCTAGTTAAGGTGTCCTCAAGATATTTAATCCTGTGCTCCATTCTGCGAGGGCAGGATGAGTTCCGAGACTTCCCCCTTGTAACGGTGATCAAGGAGGGTTGCCAACCAATGATGATCCTTCTCCTTAATGCCACAAATTCTCGGGTCCTTTAGCAGGCTTTGAAGAATAAGGGAGCCCATGCACAGCTAGTTTGCAGAGGCATGGGAAGCAGAGTCATTGGGGTCACTGAGGATTACACTATCTGGAACTGCCTCCTCCCAGCCACATACTACTCCCAAGGTTTCTGGGGACTGAAAACCATCTCTTAAAGATTGATGTATGCCACCCTCTGCTTCAATGCCTCCAAAACTGCCCAAATCCTCTTCCTCCTTCTCCCTCTCCTCTAGTGTATTCTGTGGCGTCGCAAGAATGGGGTTTGCATAAAGCAGGCCTTGAGAGGAAAGGAAGTACTCCTCTTCCTCCCGCTGCTCTGCCTTGAGCGCCCTGTCCATAATGCCACACAGAGTATGCTCCAGCAGGAACACAAGAGGGATAGTGTCACTGATGCATACATTGCCACAGATCACCATCCTTGTTGCCTCCTCAAATGGTGACAGTACAGTGCATGCATCCTTTATCAGCAGCCAATGGCATGGGGAAAATAAGCCAAGCTCCCCTGAGCCTATCCTTGTGCCTTACTCACACAGGTACTCATTGATGGCCCTCTGCTGCATGTGCAGCCACTGTAGCATTGCCAAAGTTGAGTTCCACATGGTGGCTGTAACGGAACCGACCCACTCTGCTTGAGTACTTCAGTCAGAATACCGCTTCCTTCAGTCCGAACATCAGAGATCAGATGTTATAGCCACCCAAACAAACTATACGACACTAGCTTGTAGGAACATGGAATCTTTATTTGAACCAACACACACAAATATATACCATATCAGGAGCACTTTCCCCCCTCCCCTCTTGATGACATTACTTCATTAACATGAATTAATTATCTAGTCCTTTAACCAGCCTAGGTGATCTTCAAGGCCAGACGTACCGTCTGCTAAATCACAAACTACAAAACACACATTGTTATTAGTATAAACACATCCCCCAATAGTTCATTAACAATTCACAAGTAACCATGAAGTCCATTAACCACTTCAGATCCGCGCTATTGCCGAAGTATGGCTCCAGCGCGGATCTGAAATGCCGGGACGACGTCCATGGACGTTGTCCCCTGTGCACGCTCCTCGCGCGGCCCCTGGTGGCAGCGGCGGCGCACACCGCACGCTGCGCGAGCGTGCCCGTGGCTCGGGCGGACTCGATGTCCGCCCGGACCCACCGATCTCTTTCAGGAGCCTCAGAACGGGAACCGCCGATGTAAACACGGCGGTTCCCCGTTCTGTCACAGGGGACATGACAGATCTACTGATCCCTGTCACTGGGATCAGTTAGATCTGTTATGTCCCGACCAGCCCCGCCCCCCCACAGTTAGAACACACCCAGGGAACATATTTAACCCCTTCACTGCCCCCTGCTGGTTAACCCCTTCAATGCCAATGACATTTACACAGTAATCAGTGGATATTTAAATTTCTGATCGCTGTATAAATGTCATTGGTCTCAAAAATGTGTAAAAAATGTACGACATGTCTGCTGCAATATTGCAGTCCCGATAAAAATCGCAGATCGCCGCCATTACTAGTAAAAAAATAAAAAATAATAAAAACGCCATAAATCAATTCCCAGTTTGTAGACGCGATAACTTTTGCGCAAACCAATCAATATACGCCAATTGCGATTTTTTTTTTTTACCAAAAATATGTAGAAGAATATATATCGGCCAAAACTGATGAATAATTTTTTTTTAATGGATTTGTACTTTAGCAAAAAGTAAAAAATATTGTTCTTTTTTGCAAAATTGTCGCTCATTTTTTGTTTATAGCGGCGATCAGAAATGACGCAGCGGTGATCAAATACCACCAAAAGAAAGCTCTATTTGTGGGAAAAAAAAGGACGCAAATTTTATTTGGGTATAACGTCGCACGACCGCGCAATTATCATTCAAAATGCGACAGCGCTGAAAGCCAAAAATTGGTCTGGGCAGGAGGGGGGTTTAAGTGCCCAGTAAGGAAGGGGTTAAATAGCTGTCCAATTTCTTGGTCACCCTGTGCACCTAAAAGACACAGAGTGACTTAGACATAAGAGGGGGTCTGGTGAGCTGAGACAAGGGTTTCCCAACCTCTCCAAGGGATTCTGGGTTCCACGGGCCCCCCGCCCAAAGTGAGTCTTGTCACATCTCTCCCCTTTCGGCAGAAGACTAACACAGGTGGAGACCCCAGATGGGTTGACTCCGAAGTTAGTTGGTAGTTCCAGTCCCCCAATGTCTATACCCACACAGTACCCCAAACAAATTGTCCCAAGCAAAGCATTACTCACCCAGCCAACCTCTGCCTCTCTCGGAGAACAGACCCGCCGCTGGGAAGAAGTGTGGACTGGCCCTTCTCCCTGGAGTCCTGTCAGCTGCTGGAAAGAAGACAGGGTGGCTGGGCTCACTTCATCATGCTGTTGGGGCTCTGGGCCGACTGCCCACCATCCCTGGGGTATACATCTGGATACCGCATCTTTTGTTCATTGAGGGCAGAGGCCAGCAGCACTCTGCCCTGTTACATCATCTGCTCCGGCAAATTGTTTGGGAGGGAGGCCAACTGCCCCAGCTCCCTGGAACTCCACAGTTGTTGCTGGTGTTAGGCAGAGGTTGATAGCACTCTGTCCTGTTGCCAGCACTTCTGAGTTTCTGTTAGTGGAGACCGCAGGCCCATCCATCGACACTGTTAGGAAAGAAAAGATTTGCCTGGTGAAGTCAGGCCATGTTCTGGACTTTTTTGCCGAGTTTTGCCGTTCACCAAATAGCCTTATTTAAGCTCCCTGCACCTGTCAGCAGGTGCTGTCCGTTCTACAGCGTCTGAGTTCCTGTGAGCTTCAGCTCTCCTACCTGAAACCTGCTTCCTGTGTTGTTCCTGTGTACCGACCCGGCTTGCTCTGACCTGCTACCTTGACTATTCTTCTGCCTGCCCCTTCTGTGCCTTTCTGATCCGTCAGTTGCCGACCCAGCCTGTACGACCACTCTTCTGTCTGCATGACCTTCTGGAGCCTCACATCACCACCAGTGACCATCCAGCCCTCTTGCCATCCCGCACTCTGGGACTTCCTGTCTACACTACCAGGGGCCCCAGAATCGGGTGTGTAAGAGTGGTTGTTCCCTGCTAAGACAGACTCCACCACCAGGATCGTGACAGACACCAGATCAAGCTGTAGTTGTGAGGTGCCGATTGCATTGCCTCCCAGAATCCCGATCTGCTGCTCGGGAGTGACTGCCACCTCCTCATCCTGAGCCCTCAGAACTGCCGCAGTTGTGGGGCAGAGGTCTTGGACCTTCTGTCTGGTTGCCAGTACTTCAGCTGGGTTGGTGTGATTATTCACATGCACCGTCTGCTGCTGGGGCGCCCTTTCTTTGGTTCTGTCTCCCAGGTGCACGAATCCTTGTTGGGGAGGGGGAATGGCTGCTTCCCCTTCCTGCATCTCTGAAATCCACTGGGGAAGAAGTATCACCACCTTCTCACCTTGGGCCTCTGAAACTGCCACGGGTGTGGAGCAGGGGTCTGCAGTACTCTGTCCTGCTGCCATCACTTCTGCTGGGGATTCGTTAGGTGGTTCCCCCTCTACAGAAAAGTTTATTAAATCCCCAGTCTCTGGAATTGCAGAAAGTCCAGGGCACATATTGGCTTCACTTGGGCCCAGTGCCAACACTTTGGCAGGTGACTTATCACCCAAAACATCCTCTGATGAAAAGGCAATCAAATCCATGCTTTCTGTGACCCATGTCTGGGGAGTGAGGACAGCTTCCTCTTCCGAGCCCTGGAACATCTGTGGGACAGACGCATTTCTAAATCCAAGCTCGTCCTGTGCAGAAACAGATTCAAGGTCAGTCAACACTTGCTGCATCTGCCATAAGACCTCCGCTTCCATAGCTGTGGGTGGAGATGGGCAAAGCACACTGTTGCTCTGCTCCATTGCTGACACTTCAGCTGAGATTTCAGGACTGTCAGCTGGTACTTCTGGATAGTCCCAGGCAAAGGGAGCCCAGCCCTGGCGCTGAGCAGAGTCTAGCAGCTGTCTGTAGGTGATCTCCAGCTCCCATTCCTGAACAGCCAGAAACTCCACATCTTCCAGTGCACTTCTGAGACATTCAGTATTTCTTCTCTGTAATCCATGATATTGTCCAACTGCCACTCCAAATCGCTCCCAAAGTTAGGGTCCCCTGACAGCTTCACATACAACAGTCCCAGGCCGCCATAGCCAAAGCCTTCCATTGGGCTGTCATCTGCTATCCAAGGGCATGCATTGGATACATGCCACCGGAGGGCTCTGTAGCTCTCATCCAGCCGCATCTCTGCCCAGACCAGCCTGCTTAACTCAGCTGTCTGCTCCTTGTGCGGTTTTTCTCCCAAAAACAGTACCCGCAATCCATACTGCGACCAGTACCTTTCCTGGATGGAGGGGAGAATTTTTCCCTGGTGGTGCTGCTCACGGGCTAGCGTTTCCTTCCAGAGTTCGCAGCGGATAGCATCATACCATCTCAGCAGGACCTGCTCTGATACTGGTCCTCTGTGCTTTATCTGCATCTCTCGCAACCTCTTCCAAATTCCTCTTCCATGGTGGCTGGTATCTGTATCTCTCCTCTTCTGCTATCCTGACCTTGGATTTCAGTGGAGGTTTGGATGTCCCAGACTGCAGGAAGCATCCCACCGTTTGCCACCAATGTAACGGAACCGACCCACTCCGCTAGAGTACTTCCGTCAGAATACCACTTCTTTCAGTCCGAACATCAGAGATCAGATGTTATAGCCACCCAAACAAACTATACCACACTAGCTTGTAGGAACATGGATTCTTTATTTGAACCAACACACACAAATATATATACCATATCAGGAGCACTTTCCCCCCCTCCCCTCTTGAAGACATTACTTCATTAACATGAACTAATTATCTAGTCCTTTAACCAGCCTAGGTGATCTTCAAGGCCAGACGTACCATCTGCTAAATCACAAACTATAAAGCACATTGTTATTAGTATAAACACATCCCCCAATAGTTCATTAACAATTCACAAGTAACCAAGAAGTCCATTAAATAGCTGTCCAATTTCTTGGTCACCCTGTGCGCCTAAAGGATACAGGGTGACTTAGACATAAGAGGGGTCAGGTGAGCTGAGACAAGGGTTTCCCAACCTCTCCAAGGGATTCTGGGTTCCACGGGCCCCCCCCCGCCCAAAGTAAGTCTTGTCACAGTGGCCATGTCACAAATCAGATGGCTTACGAGCAGGTGGAACTCCCACTGAATTTCAGCCAACCGAACACTGGCTGTGTATGACTCTGGACTCTTCTGACCTGCCTTAGAAAATCTTACAACCCTGGGTACCTGTTTAAGAAACGCTGCACCACCAAATTAAGGACATGTGCCAGGCGTGGTGTCAACTTTCCCTGTCAAAGGGGCAGACAGAAGGTAAGTGCCATTATTACACACCACCATTCCTGACTCAAGCTGCCGTGGCATTAACCACCTCTGGGCCTGTCCCTGCAGAGCTGAAAGAATCTTTACTCCAGTGTGGGTCCTGTCCCCTAGACAGACCAGCTGAAGCACTGCTTGCCATCTTTGAGCCTGACTCATTGATTAGCCCCTTGAATGCATAGAGGGTACTGGTGGTTCATGGGACAATTCAGCAGAAGAGGGCATTGAGAAGGAGGAGGGGGTGGAGCTGACAGACCTTGCATCATCATCACCACCAGCTGTATGGAGACGTGGAGGTAAAACAAGCTCCAGCACTGAGCCCTGTCCTGCATCCTTCCTAGTTGCAAACAGAGTTACCCAGTGTGCTGTGAATGAAATATATCGTCCCTGACCATGCTTGCTGGACCACATGTCAGCAGTAATGTGGACCTTGCTGCTGACTGCCTTGCCCAACAATGCCAAAACATTGCCTTGCATGTAATGGTACAGAGCTGGAATGGCCTTATGTGCAACAAAATAGTGACTGGGAACCTGCCATTGTGGTACAGCACATTCTGCACATTCACAGAAGGGTGCAGAATCCACCAGACGGAAAGGCAGGGGTTGTAAAGCCAACAATTTGGCAAGCTGGAATTTAGATGCTGGGCATGTGGGTGGCAGGGACTGTATTTTACTTTTTCGCTGGGGCAGAGAAATTTGCCTGCTATACTCTACAGCTGGTGGTTTGCTGCTGGCAGACTTGCTGCAAGGACCTGTGACACCCTTTGCTATACCATCATCCCTGTCATTGGAGGCTGCTGAGAGATCATCATCATGAGATATAGTGCTCTTGCTAATGGGCTGAGTGGTGGGAGGTTAAATGCCTTTGCAAGCATGTGGTACCCAAATGGCTGGGGTTTTTGCCAGGCATGATCTGCTTGTGGCAGAGACTGCAAATTGCAATAGTCCGATCTGCTGCACATGTGCTAAAAAAAGGTCCACACAGATGAGCTATGGGAAGTGGGCCAAGAGATAAGAGCTCTACAACCTGATGGAATAAGGTGGCTGCTTCCTACTGTTCCATGATGGCTGCCTCTGGAGGACATCCTACCTCATTGGGATTGTGCCTCCCTGTCAGGTCTACTCCAACGCAGGTAGTCAGACACTATAAGAATAAATCACTGCGCTACCCAAACACAAAACACCCCTTAACCGCTTGCCGACCGCTGATCGGCAATTGACGGCGACAAGGTGGCTTGTGAGCGCAAATCGCCGTCATACGACGGCGGCCGCGCTCACGAGCCTAGTGAGCGCGCGCGAGCTGCCAGAGGCGTGCCCGCGCGCTCACTGTGTTCAGGGAGGGCCAGGGAGCGGGTGCGGCGGCTTCGATTGCCGCCGGCTACCCGCGGTGGCCCCCCCGGAGCGAAGGAGCGGAGGTCCGTGTATGTAAACACGGACCTCCGCTCTGTGTGAGGGGGAAGGGATGTGATCACAGCCTTCGTGTATACGAAGGCTGTGACCACTTCCCTTCCCCAGCTAGGGCAGTCCCCCTACAGTAAGAACACGCCCAGGGAACACAGTTAACCCTTAGAGCGCCCCCTGCAGGTTAACCCCTTCACTGCCAATGACATTTACACAGTAATCAGTGCATTTTTATAGCACTGATCGCTGTATAAATGCCAATGGTCCCAAAAAAGTGTCAAAATAGTCCGACATGTCCGCTGAAATATCGCAGTACCGCTAAAAATCGCAGATCGCCGCCATTACTAGTAAAAAAAAAATAATAATAAAAACCCCAAAAATGAATTCTCATCATCCGTAAACGCGACCACTTTTGCGCAAACCAATCAATAAACGCCGATTGCGATTTTTTTTATCGCAAATATGAGGAAGAATATAAATCGGCCAAAAACGGTGAAAAAAAATGTTTTTTTATATTTTTTTTTTGGATTTGTATTTTAGCAAAAAGTAAGAGATTTGGGTTTTTTTGCAAAATGGTCGCTCTTCTTTTGTTTATAGCGGCGATCAGAAATGACACAGAGGGGATCAAATACCACCAAAAGAAAGCTCTATTTGTGAGAAAAAAAGGACGCAAATTTCGTTTGGGTACAACGTCGCACGACCGCGCAATTGTCAGTTAAAGCGGCGCATCGCCGAATCGCAAAACCCCAAAAA